>SWEM01000027.1:0-125560 GCA_019593585.1 Nitzschia palea | reverse complement strand
GGAAGAAGTGGCGGACGAAACAAGAACACGAACCAACAAACGCAGGAAGCACAAGAGCTAGAAAAACAGCACAACCAACAAAGGAGGAAGAAGTAGTAGTGGCGGAACCGGAACAAGAACCAACAAAGGGGGAGGAGAAGTAGTAGTGGCGGAACAAGACGCTGCAGATGACACTTTGTCGGAAAACAAGGAATCGGATCCTGTGGCCATGGTGACTTTGGATGAACCTGAAGGGATTACCGAAAATGATTTGACGTTGACTGTTAATGTGACCTCATCTTTATTTGTGCCAGGTACGTCCCTTGTCCTACAGTCCAACCATTTTTGTTTTGTGATCAAGCGCCTCCTTGGTTATTCGTCTTGTTTGTATCTATATTTCACTCACTTACACACTCTCCCACTGTCACATGCAAACTACGTTGTAAACTTCCAACATTTTCTTTGATAAATCCTTTTGTGGAAATAGAAACAGATGCTCCTTCGATGGATGTGAATGTAGCGCGGCAAGAGAATTCGGATCCAATCGAGCCAGTGGATACCCCGCCAGTTGTTTATTCCAACAATTCACTACCAATGAAGAATGATGATGGAGATAATGATGATGACGGCGGCGGCGATGAACGACCGGAGGCTACCACCCTGTCCACCACAACGATTTCCAACAAGACAATGACTGGTACGTTTCCAACTATTTCACGACTGTCGAAGCTTCAAAGGCCAAAAGCTTTTGACTTTGAATGATATCCCATTGTTTACGATTCCATCTTTTTTGTCATTGCACCATCCAAAACCTCAAAATTTTTTGGTACTTTTGTTTTCTCTTTCAAACGCAGAGGAGACCATGGCGGAACCAGCATTAGAACCACAAAAGAAGGACGAACAAGAAGTAGTGGAACAAGCATTAGAAGCACAAAAGGATGAAGAAGAACAAACACGAGTATTGGCGGAACAAGACGATGCTATCGAAGAAGCTGACGACACTATTTTGGAAAACAAGGAATCAGTATTTGCTGCGGGAACTACAGCACAAGAAGAACCGTCCAACAATTCACTGCCAATCGATAATGATGATGGAGATGACGACGACGATGACGACGATGATGACGATGATGACGATGATGACGATGATGACGATGATGACGATGATGATGATGATGACGATGACGATGACGATGATGATGATGATGATGATGATGATGATGATGATGATGATGACGATGATGATGATGATGATGATGATGATGATGATGATGATGATGATGATGATGATGATGATGATGATGATGATGATGATGACGATGATGATGACGACGATGATGATGACGATGATGATGACGATGATGACGACAATGATGACGACAATGATGACGACAATGATGATGATGATAACGTTGATGATGATAACGTTGATGATGATAACGTTGATGATGATAACGTTGATGATGATAACGTTGATGATGATAACGTTGATGATGACGATGATAACGGCGGCGATGAACTACCGGAGGTTGTTGTATCTACTACTCTGTCTAATCCGACGATCGACAGTGAAATACAAGACGAGGTTATCATATCTTCCAACAAAAATGTGACTGGTACGTTTCATCAAATATTAGCTTGAAAGTTTGGATTTCGATCCATTCCGTGCAATTCTTTTTCCTGTCATCTCACAAATCAAACAATCTATTCTCTCTTAAACTGCTTTTCAATTTACAGAGGAGACATTAGCAGAATTGGAATCGGAGCTAGAAAAGGAGGAAAAAAAAGCGGAACAAGAATATGTCGAAGAAGATGCTGAACTCGACGCGCAGGGGTACGTGGATGGTACACAGCCGTTGGGAACAGATGATGAAGTTCCTGGTCCAATGGAAGGTACACAGGTACCCCAATTTGAAAAAGGCGAAGAACAAGGAGACGAACATGTAGAAACAAATGAAGACTTGGGTATCGATGTTGAAAAAGACTTGGAGATTTGGGAGGATGTGGAAGAATGGAACGAAGCGACCGAGGAACACGACAAGGAATGGTTTGAAGAATATGAACGAACACATTCCATTCAACCAGGAGCCACTTCTACTCCAACCGGGGGATCACCAACGGAGCAGCAACCTGGAACTATCAATGTGCACCGTCCACCCGATGACAAAGGCACCAACGTTAACAAATTGTCACCACCCCCAGTACCCTCACCATTTTCACCTCCAACTTCAAGTACGACCTGGAACAACCCCAAGTCTCAACCCGGCACCATTGCCGACAATTCGTCGTCGAATCAACATTCACTGGCATTCTACGCTGGAATGTCCTTGGTGCCAATTATACTACTGTTTTGTCTTGGAAAGTATATTTGTCGTCCGAAGCGACCTGGAGATACTCGTGGCGAATACCGGGCAGTGGCCGCACGATACGGTGACATGGGCTATGACAATACCTTTTCAGATGCCATGAGCGATGACGAGGACGACGACTTTATGGATGGCCATGGTGATATTGAAGATGATTCTTGGGGCAAGGCAGGAAAGAGAACTTTGGAGTTACCGAAGTTAAAAAAGGAGCGCAATGGTGGCCTTTCTCTGGAAGAAATGAACGGCTGAAATGACAATTATATATGTATAAAGAAGAAAATGCGAAAAAGAACGGCAGAAAACCGCACGGGACTACTTTTTCGAGTCATAAAAAACAATGGTGGGTAGCTACCGTAGACACCCATCATTCTTTCCGATTTTATTGGTTACTATAGGATATCTAGCATAAAGTTTACTTCCCCAGCAAATACTCTCGCCGTGCAGTCTTTCTCAGTACCAGCATTAGCTTTCTGGCGGGCACTAGTGTCTCGACACGCCGACATGGCACGGCGTTTTTTGGAAGCATCTGACTCGATACCTGCCTTCAACTCTACATTTCCAGCTCCTCGAGCAGCCTGAGCAATTTCGTCCATGGACATGGTCGATGCCTTATCCAAGCGTTGCTTCCATGCCGTTTGCCAGGCTGTTTCGTCGACCTCCACATAGTCACCCGTTTCGTCGTCCAATACATAACGTGCCAGCGCAGTACTTGGACCAAAGGCCCATGCATTGACAGCCGTTCCACTAGCAATTAAACACAACCATCGTCTCCGACACGGCAGTAAAACTTCCTTGCGAGATGGCAATGGTGGCGCGACTTTCTCATTGGATGGAAAGGGACTTCTTAGATGATTTTCTGCAGACAAAGAGCTGCAGCGATCCGCGAAGAAAAGGAAAATCTGAAGGGAAACCGGAAAAAGATAGAATAACCTCATATTGCTTTACCGGTGCTCTGTCTTGTCATCAAGAATAACGATTCTATTTTCATATGATGGGTGATAAGTGATAACCTGTTGTTCTCGGCATGCTACTGTGGTAAATTGACGATGACGTGGTCCGACTCCTACGAATTGTCACTGGGAATGACAACTGACGCAATGAAAATGTAAAATATGAGTGTTAGCCTTTGTCTCGAAGTAACCACTATAGAATATACACGGTATGTGTTACTACTGGTGGTTTAGTTACTTGGAACAAAAATGAGTTTGTTCTAAAGGTGGGCATCCGACAGGCTTGCTCTGGCACACAGGATTTCCTCGCAATCAACGAAATGGTGATGAGCGGAAATACTCTGGATTCACTCACAGTCAATCATTGCCAGCGGAGACTATGCTTTGCTGGACTTTGTACCGGTAGTTCCTTCAACTGAAATTCGCATACCTGGTATTTGATCTACCGAGCCGTATCTTCAACTGGAACCAGAAAGCGCACTGGAATTTCGGAGGTATCGGAAGTGTTCGTGACCCCGGGCAATTGTAATAAGTGATGGGACTACGCCTTCATAAGTGACTCTTGCACTTACTGTCAACCTACCAGAGCGAACATGTGTCCCGCCAGGCAATGTGCGGCCAACAGGCATAGACGAGTGCTTCTCATCAACCCTCTTTCGCCTTTCGACAGTCAAGACAACTTTTTATGAAATTCCTTGTCCATTTCAACAACTTCCTTTCGATCGTACCAAGGAAGGCGATGACAGTTTCGTCGCAATGGCAGAGAATGTTGGATTAGATGTGTGCGGGCTTTCTTCGTGCATCCAAGTCTGCCCATCCAACGTTACGGAATTCTATGTCAAATTCAATTGCGAAGAATCGGCAAGAAATGAGGGTATTGTCACGTTGAAATTCTTGACCGGAAACTTTGGAGCTTGGATAGAGTCCACTGTCGAGCGATTTAACGCAGAACGGCGCAATGTGAATGTAGAGATAGTATCAATTCCTCTTCCGGAACTCTCTCCGAATGTCATCAATGAGGCTACATCCAAGACGGGTTTGTTTGATGGTTTCATCACACCTCCTACAGTCATGGGATCTATAGTGGAAGAAGAGGGCTGGACAAACTTGAAGCCATACATCGAATCATCAGGCAGTCTTGTCCAAGACTGGAGTGACATTTTGCTTAGTTATCGCAAATGGATTGCGCAATACCAAGATCAAATATTGATGTATCCCCTGGATGGTGATGTGCTGAGCTTGTTTTATCGCAAGGATGTATTGGACGCGTTTGGGCTGGAGGTACCGCGAACATGGGAAGAGTACAATGCTGTGGCTGCTGCTACACATGGTCGGGAATACAAGAATCAAACCTTGATAGGTTCCTGTGTTGGACGGGTGGTTGGATGTGCTGGCGCATATTGGGCGAATCTTGTTCTCAGCTCAATGACACAAACTGCTGGTACTTCGACCGGTCATTTGTTTGATCCAAGAAATATGGCGCCACTACTTGGAGAGGCACTACCAAAGGCATTGGAATGGATGGAAAAGCAAGCACTCTATGGCCCAGACGACGAATTTGACGATTGTGTCCCTTTGAACGATCGAGTCATACACGGAAATTGTGTGATGACATACAATTGGGGCAATACATTTGCTGTCCATTTGAACGCTGGATCTATATTCAATGAACCTGGTTATGAATTTGGTGTCGCACGGACTCCAGGTTCCACTGTTGTATTGGATAGGGACACCATGAAGCTTTTGCCATGCGACAAAGAGCGATGCCGGTTCGGGATCCACTATGACGATATAGGATGGGTAAATCATGCTCCTTATTTGGCATTTGGGGGATGGTAAGTTGACAAACGAAGAGGTGACCACACTTATTTCGTATTCTCATCGTAGATGTTGGATTGGCACTATTCCTGATAGGTCATGTGCCGTGAACAACTATACAACGCCTGGAAAAAACAACTAGCAATCGAATTTTGCGCATATGCGGCCAGCCGATCCGAATCCATGAAACAGGTTGTAGACAATGCCACTTCTCGAATTTCAGGCGCAGATCCATATCGGACCTCTCACTTGGATGTCGATGCATGGGTTGCTGATGGATACGAACGAAGTTCTGTAGAGGCTTACTTCGCGACCATTCGGGAAGCATTGAACTCCGACAACTGTGTCACAGATATCAGATTTCCATCATCGAGTTCTATCTACACGCTGCTCGATGTCGAATTCCACGATTACCTGAATGGAACTGTTTCAGGCCAAATACCAGAGGCTTCACGACCACTTATTCGAAAACAAATCTGTGAACGGCTGACAGAGAAATGGAGGGATATGATTGCCGAGTTCGATAGCCAAGTGAGCTCGAGATCATCAACGTTGCTACAATACCAAAAGTTGCAAGGGGTGTATGTTGCCCAATACAATTCCAATTATCTGGGAAATGGTATCATTGCCTACGGATACTCGATCGCGGCTTTGACCCTTTTTGCATCTGTGGCTTGTGGCATATGGACATACCGGAACCGTTCAACCTCTGTTGTACGAGCTTCACAGCCATTCTTTTTGATACTCATCTCAGTTGGTGTTTTTGTTTTTTCCGCTAGTATTATTCCTATGGCGATGGATGATGGTCATTTCTCGGTTGAAGCTTGTGACAAGGCGTGTATGGCCATACCGTGGCTTGGAACCATGGGTTGGTCGATTTTGTTTTCTGCCTTGTACGCCAAGATTCGAAGGGTGAACCTGATGATTCGCAATGCAAAGAAATTTCGATCCGTGCGAGTATCCGAGAAAGACGTAATGACTCCATTTGCCATCGTCTTCACGGCCAACTTGATTCTCTTGCTAGTCTGGACAATCATTGACCCGCTCTACTGGGAACGTCGAGTGATCAACGCCACTGAATCGTACGGGACATGTGCCGCAAATCCGCAATCTGTGGCTTGGAAAGTAATTGTGGCATTCCTTGTTGTGCTGAATGGCGCCGCACTGATAGGTGCCAATGTCGAAGCGTGGAAGGCGCGAAAGATCAGCACAGAATATGGCGAAAGCAGTTACATTGGTTTGATCATGGGCTCTATGCTGCAAGTGGTCTTGGTGGGTGTGCCGTTAAGTTTCTTGGTGCATGAGAATCCAACTGCTCGATTTTTTGTGGATTCGAGTATGGCGTTTGTAATTTCCATGTCTGTGCTTTCTCTTCTATTCCTGCCCAAAATACTGAAATCTCGGTCAAAATCAGGCAGCAAGCAAGGGGACACTAAGAATAGCGGTGGCGACAACAGCCAGTCCAATGCCGATAGCTCTGCACTTGTTGAGGATCTCAAGGCTCGAATACAGAACTTACAGCTCTTGTTGGAAGAGGCCGGAATCGACAGTAGGGCATACATCAGGGAGGCGGGGTTGGATATGATAGCACTTCCTACTACAGACTCGATGGTACCATCTATATTAAGTGTGAGTGATTCTCTCGGTCGCGAGTCTTCTCGTCTTCGAGAACCTTCGTTGCCACCCGTTGCAGAAGAAGGTGATGAAGACGAATGCAAGGACTGTGAACACATAGAAAATGTATTCGGGCAAGAACACGCTCTTACAGATGGAGGAAACGCTCGAACTTCCATCAGTCGTTGGCTAGAAAAGAACGTACAGAGCGCAGCTCCCTGTCCTCAGAATCTGCGAACCTTGATGGATCAACAAGAATCGATATGGCTGGTTCTATGGAGTCCACGATTGCTTTGACGAACCATGAAACTCCATAAATTTGAAGCTTCCATTTCTCAATTTCCTACTGTTATATCATAGGATAAGAGAAATTGTCACCTCGCTCTCGTCGTCAGGGTTTCGCAGCAAGGACCCGGCAAGCTGTATCTGTTTTATCCCATTTCGCAATGGGACAACTCGTCCACTCCGTTCTTTCGTTGCATCAATTTCTGTCAATGAAGTGAGAAACTTGTGTGCTCCAAGCACAGCGATACCATGACAAACCCCTCGACTGGGTGAAAAACTTCCTGCAGTGACAAGACCAATACAAGTATTCCCCGCTATTATTTGGTCTCCAGGTTGTATAGTTCCTTGGCCAACCAAGCGGACGTGCGATTGTAGTACTGCAGGGAGTGACAAATTGTCAAATAGTGTTTGTACCATTTGACGCCAAGCCGTAGCATTCTCTCCGTCAAGAGGTTTTGCCTGCTTGATTGCCTGTACAGATGTGGAACGACGACGCTTTTGCGAACGATGCTCGTCTTGATTTTGATTTTCGACGACGGATGGAGTCACCTGCCCACAACCCTGTAGAGCTGCCAAAAAGGGTCCTCCAAACGCGCCTCGAACAACCACGGGTTTGCAATGGGATTTTTGTGTCTGGTCTAATTCAGTATCCTCGTCAGGAACAACGAGTTTTGTCAAGGAAATCGCTCTCATGGGACATTTCTTGTGAATCGGTAATCGTCCCCATCCTCCCTCATAGACAGTTCGGACAAAGTTCCATTCCATGTCTGTACTTGTCCAATATTTGTGGGCGGCGTCGGTATCCACGTGATCACGGGGAAAGACAGGTAAGGGTGGTTCACATTCGAGCTGAACATGCATTTGTTCGACGATACCAATGACGATACAGTTGAGAGCGAGTACCGTCCAAATGTCCATGGCATCCATGGGCGAGCAGTACAAATCCCACCCTGCCACTGCACAATTGGCATCACAGTCCATAGGACGAGGAAGGTGCCGAACAAGGAGGGCCTCCTTGTTATTGCGAATTTTAGGATCTTTGATTTTACCGTTAGTATCAATCATGGCTTTTACGGTGGTCCCATGAGGTACGGTTGTGGTAGAAGTTTCATCTCCTACAATGGCAAAGGGGTTCGTTTCATTGCCCAGAAGTGCACAAGGCTGAGGGGTCAGCAATTGTTGAAGAACCGTGGTTGCTTTGGCACCACAAATTTGAAAACAGCACAATGGTGGAATAGGTTCCGAAGGATCTGGCCACTCCAAAATCAAAGGCATGGTCGATTGGAGAAGTTTCATGCAATCCATCACACTGGTCCAAATGGATGGATGAACACGTAGATCGACGGTCCAACTCTCGGAAGGAATGTCAAAGGTGACATGCCACACAATGGGCCCTATCGCTCCTTGTGGGAATTCATCTACCCGATATATGATCCCTTCGCCCATGATAATGATGTTGTGGTTGTTGGTGAGGGTCTTGTTTGTTGGGAACGCACTGATTTTCGGATCATGATTCCAATCGGGCAAAATCCTAGCCATGCAGCGAACCAAATCCTGCTTGGAACATTGTCTAGAACTCTTGATATATATAGATTGTCGACAAAAGGTCAAGTCTTGGACTGTCGTACGATGTTGCTCTTCACCTCGTGTTAATCGTAACACGGCTCGTGCTCCACGATTTGTGTGAGCAACTGGAATCCTCCATCCCCACAACGTTTGCATATGAAATCGTTTGGCGTGCCAAATATGAGTCATCATCCAAGAAAGACATCTTGAGGTAGATTCACTTGTTCCCAATGCCTTGTGCCAGCCATAGTGACCTTGACATAGAAGCTGTTGCGACGATCGTCGGGCACGGCGGGATGTGGATGTTTTGGTGGGGGGATCAGTAGGGAATCGGTGTCGATGTCGACGGGATTGTTGCGATGTGATTCGACGACGCAAATGACGAGATGAAGTTTGACCTCCTCCGCTTTCAAAGGCTGCATGTTCAGGTTGAACTGCTTCTTTTGGATGGTAGAGTTGCTGCAGTTCGGGTAACCGCCGAGCTGCAAATGTCGATACTGCGATGGACGCGGAGGCATCCAAAAAGGCTGGTTCTTCCTTCCAGCTTGATGGGCCTTTGCTTTGACTTCGCTGTCGTTTCTTGTTGCGTGGGCCTCCTTCCTGAGATTTTTCCATGATTATTTGTCAATTGTTTTGTAGTTAAAACGATGACTTTCTTTACCTGTGTTGTTAATCAAAATGCAGGAGACTCTATTTTGAAGGAAAAAGGTTTGTGGTGGTTGAACGGCGTGACGTCACCTTGTAATGTTCTTCGTGTCTACTTGTAGTAGGGTTCATGGTCCATACCCCTATTCCACAAGCCTCTATCCTCTATCCCCTATATATCTACTACTAACAGTATATACCGTATTTGCTTCTCCAAATACAATTTACAGTTATAGTTACAATAATACATTTTAGGGGCTACTGGCAATGGCTGCTTGCCAATTGTTGACGAGCAATTTCGAAATACATAACAAGGCCTGGCGCTGTATTTCGACATTATCCTGCTCTTGCAACAAAGGCATGACGACTTGCTTCGCTCCTAGTCGCTTGGCAACGGCTTTTCCATTGGGATAAAATCGGACAAACTCACCCAAATCATAGCATGCAACTGCCACCGTTTCGTCATCGTCTCGTTGTGATATGAGTTGAATCAATTGCTTGACGGGAGCAAAGTCAGACTTGGGACCTTCTAGTTTTCGGGCATTGCTTTTGAAAAACTGTTCGGTGTGCAAAATTCCCCATTTCAGGTGTCCAGATTCCAATTCGGCCAGGTAGACTTCCCACTTGGTCATTTCGTTATGGCTCGCCGCCAACAGATGCTGGAGTATGATCAAATCTGCAGAAGCAACTGGTGTGAGGTAATACTCGAACACAAACAAGCCACGAATACCGGCATAATTATTCACCCAACGAAAGTTTGTATCCACTCGTACCATTTTCAATATCCGGATCCGACCATTGCTTTTGTTCTCGCAGTAAATTAACCGATTTCAATACTCTGCAGGCAATCATTTCGGGAACGAATAAACTTGGTTCTGTTTCCGCCAATTGACGTAAACTGGAAAGAGCCAGTCTCACAACCTTTTCACGAGGGGCTGCCGCAATCAAGTCTGCCAACGCAGGCACGGCTCCGTCGCGCGCAAAGTGGAGTTTAATACTTTCATTGAATTTGCATTCGTACGTCATAGTCCATAAACAAAAACAGAGTTCATAAAGTTGTTGGACCGAAACATTGGAACTCAGAGAAATTGAATTGGTGCGCCGTTGGCTGGTTGGCGACGTTGAGGCAGAGAAGACACCAGCAAATCCGTTGCTCCCATTGTAATTTCCTCCCTTGGTACCAACGGCCCGTCGTAAGCGATTGGACGATGAGATGGGGTTCGTGGTCAAGGGGGTTTTGCGAAAGGTTACCGACCCTGTCTTGGGTCTTATATGCCGTGCCAAGTAGCCGATGCCCCCTGCATGATCAAACACCAGGCGTGCAGCTGGACATGAACCTAACACAACCAAGGTTGGAGTGACCACACCCAATGAAGTCGAGTGCGAAGACTGCAAGCGAGAAGTCAGCCATGAAACTAGCGATTGGAGCGTCTCTTCCACCATTGATATCTTTTTCGATTTATCTTCCCGACAACCAGCTCGTAAAATGTACATGAGACACAACGCGGCCCCTCGTTGACTGAATGGATCTCCTGGTCGATACAAAAGTCTCAAAAGCGGCCGCCAATCATCCAAAAGGCGATCATTCTCATAGAATATAGTAGATATCTGGACTGGTGCATGGGCTGGTTGTTCGGCCAAGACGGCCATCATTTCATACAGCTGACTTATCAAATAATGCGTCACAACTCCTGTTTTGTCGTCCTGAAGAAACCCTAGTGCTTCTTCCTCGTCCAGCCCTTCTCCCAAGTGCGACGCCGTCTCCAAGCTTAACTCAGAAACTCGGCCAGGATTCGACGGCCCCGTCACTTGATCGAGGACTTTTAACAAGAGACGCGCATAGGCAAAGGCGTCGCCATACTCGGCGAGTGTATATTCCATCGGATTCGCCTCGGCTGCTTGCAATAGTGCCAATTCGGGCTTGGAAACTGCAATCGGTGCATTCCACTCAATGTGCGGGAACGCTTTGTTCACTGGAGAAGGCGATATCCTTGGGTGGAACAGGAACGTCATTTGATTATCGCAATGAAACCCACTATTTTTGGTCTTGACTATTGAAAGGAATTTTGGGACACGTGCAATTTATAGCATGTCATTTTGTAACTGTTAAAAACTACCGTACCGGCATAAACGGTGTCTGTTTGTATCGTGGATGAACAGAAAAAGAAAAACGAACACCAATAGAAATACCGGAAAAAGTGTAACGTTATAGCAACCCGTTCTCGTTGTCGACCAACCTGACTGTAACTCCCCCTTCAGGCTCAACAAACGAGAACACAGCCAGCAACAGCAACAGCAACCAATACACCTCCTACAAATGATTCTGGATCATCATCGGAATTCCTTTGTTTGTGAAGTCCTTGTTCTTCTGGCTCATTCTTCTTTCGAGCTTGTCCCGCTTCTTGCTGCGCTTTTTCTTGCTTTTGGTCCTGGTCTTGGTAATTATGAGCTTGTGGATATCGCTGGTAGCCTGACAAAAAAGGTTTCCAGTCACCTCGTCCAGTAGAAAATGATCTGGGAAAATAGCTGCAAGAGAGAAACAAATGGTGCCGCGTAGATAGATGATACCTTTAACTTGGTTTTACTCTATGGAGAGAAGTGTCCATCTATTATGGTGCTAACGGTAGTCGAGATTTCGTTTCCACGTGTAGAGTTCGTACGTAATGCGTCAGAGTTCGCAGGACAAGTTTTGTTGGGTGGTCGTTATGGAATGTCGTCAGTGCCGACACATCACCTCACCTAGCAAGATTTTTTTCTTCCGTCAAGAAAAGGGTGCTGCTTGTTCCCAGTGACAAGACAAGTCCGCATAATTCGCTCTTCCTCTTCTGTCATTAGGAAGAAACAGATCGTTGATAAGACACACTAGATACTACTATTGACCATGAAGATCATAAGCTCCTTCGCGCTTGCATTATTCTTGGCGTCGACTTCCGAGGCTTTTGGCCCCGCTTCTCCTCTCAATGGAAATGCCTTTGGTACCTCCAGCCAGGCGACCCGATCTGGCGACATGACGATGCGTATCGGAAAGGTAGATTTGGCTCGAAAGCAACGATTCAACGATGTTCGAAAGGAAGCAGGAAAATTGGGTTCCAAGGAGGCTATTCAAGAAATGGTCCTGGCTCCGGCTGTCGATGCGTTGATCCAAAAAACCAACTGGAAGCTACGCAAGGCCATTACTCGTAAAGTCCGATCTCAGGCATCCAAATTGGATGTTGAGATCCCTTTGGGATTTGGTGTTCCGTAAGTTTTTTGCCATTGGTCGATACACAAGTCTGGCCTTTCAAAAACGCCGTTTGGCCCCGTTCCCTGACGTCTTTCTTTTTTTCTAAAAATTCGTCCCTTTTTTATCATCAGTCCCACACAGGCAGAGCGTGAGGCTTCCGAAATTGTAGCTGGTGCTGCTCGCAAAGCTGAAAGGGCTGCACACTTTTCCAGCCTTGTGGAAAAAGTAGCTGCCGAAAAGGTGGCCCGAAAGGCCAAGAAGGCGGAAAAGATTGGTACGACGACGATTCTGTGAACATTTTGTGACTAGAGATTTTGATACTACTGTTCTTCTAATATTTTACTTTTTTTTGTTGTTCTTATTTTTTTCTGGTTGATAATTTTGCAGCCCGAGCTGCTGCTGTACTGGCGGCTCGCCAAGGAGCAGCCCCATCCAAAACAGAGGCAGTCGCTGCTGCTCCAGCTGCTGCCCCTCCCGCACCGGCTGCACCTGCTGCTGCCGAGGCGGCTCCAGCCAAGGCTGCCGGTGGTGCCGTGACTCCTGCCACCATTAAGGAACTCCGTGACATGACTGGTGCTGGTATGATGGACTGCAAAAAGGCCTTGATTGAATGTGATGGAGATCAAGAGGCTGCCATGGAATACTTGCGAGCCAAAGGTCTGGCCAAGGCTGACAAAAAGGCAAGTCGAGTTGCCGCCGAAGGAAAGATTGCCGTATCCACGGACGGTGGCAAGGCAGTCATGGTGGAGGTGAACTGCGAAACCGACTTTGTTGGTAAGGACTCTAGCTTTTTGGAATATTGCGACAAGGTGGCATCCGCTGCGGTCAAGATGAACGATGAAAGCATTGAGACATTAATGTCCCAAAAGGTTGGAGATGAGACCTTGGAAGAGGCTCGACAAGCCATGGTGGCCAAGATTGGAGAGAATATTCAAGTCCGACGAATGGCATCCGGTGGTGGTGATGGAAAGACGGTTGGTTGCTATGTTCACATGAACCGTATTGGTGTGTTGGTAGAATTGGAGGGTGGAAGCGAGAGTGTGGCCATGGATGTTGCCATGCATGTTGCTGCCATGAATCCTCCTTATGCTACTGCCGATCAAGTTCCTGCTGCAGTATTGGCCAAGGAGAAGGAAATTTTGAGCACTCAAGCCTTGGAATCTGGCAAGCCTGCGTCCATTGTTGAAAAGATGGTCGAAGGACGTATTCGCAAGTATTTGGAGGAGATTTGCCTAGTGAGCCAGAACTTTGTAAAGAATGGAGATATTACGGTTGGAAAGTATTTGGAACAAAACGGGGCCAAGATGGTTGGATTCAAGCGAATCGTTGTCGGGGAGGGCATTGAGAAGAAGCAAGATGACTTTGCTGCCGAGGTAGCCAAGATGGCCGGAACTGCAGCCTAAAGAAATCTTGTCGTACAATACTATTTATTGATAGACTTTTTAGTTACTGTTATACCGGTAGCATTTCGTTTTAGTTTCAAAGATGGAAGCCATCACGAGCCGCACACTGTCAGTCGGCTTGATCAGGACCTTCCTTTGAAAGATCCACTGGTTGGCTTTACATGAGTACCAGTACTACTCTATTTGTGTAAGGTGCAATCCCTTTACAGTAAGTTCCTACTAGTACTAATAGAAATGATAACCTACCAGAGGTACTACTGCTGCATTCTTTTGACTGCTCACTCACTCATGAAAATGATAGAGAGAGCACACACACACACGCACAATCAGTCTCTTGTTGATTTTTATTTTTTTATAGCTGACCCTTGGCCCGAATGATTTCTCGTAACATGAAATGTTTGTGTCGACTCATTCGTTGACAGGGGACAATCATGACTAGATCACCGGTACTGGCCACTTCAAATTCATCATGAGCCATGAATTTCTTCGTGAATCGAAGACGTTTATGATATTTGGGATGAACTCGATAACGATCCACGGCCACATTGACGGTTTTTTGCATCTTGGTACTGACCACCGTCCCCACCAAGGCTCCACGAGGAATGGTTTCCTTGTCCTTGGGAGGAGAGTGGATGAGTTCCCATCCAGGGATGGAAGCCGAATCTTTGAGTTCTTCATTGGTCATGTGCGAATAGTCGGGTCGTTCGACTGGATCATAGTAGGACGTATCGGTAAAGGTCTTGATGATTTCTTCCACATTATAATCCAAGACGGGTGGCAAGGAAGGAGAAGATCCTTGCAACGTCTTGGTCGGATCATTATTATTATTATCATTATCACCATTGGACGTTGAAAAATATCGTTGTTTCAACGAACGATCATATCCATAAATGTTGCTGGTACCTCCAAACGAAAGAGAAGATGATGACGAGGAGAAGGAGGAGGATGTGCCAGCTGTACCCGAAATCAAGGGGGACAGCGCGTTGGAAATGGTAGCTGTCGCCGCCAAAGGCAATCGCCTTTGTAACGGCCTTGTCAAGAAATTTCTAGCCGCAAGAGATGATGCCATGGCCGATTGGGGTTTGATTCACTGCCAATGTTACACACGCACACACACTTTCAGATGAAAGACCGAATCAAGGCAACAGAGTAGTATGCCTGCCATCGTCAATCCCTGCGGTGGTTCGAATAGCTCGACAACCAGAAACTACCATGGGGCCGGACGGATGATCAGACGACGACCCATTGGACTTCTGCAGTCCTGCTCGGGATTGGCATCCAAGGAAACGGACGGCTGTGAAATACCTTTTCCCACTTACTTGGTTGAGGCCGTAGTCGGTGTACTAGGCCGTACGTAGATCCAACTTACCGCCGCTACTTGCGAGCTGTGCCGCACTCCCTACATCGATGGACCGATCGATCGACTGCCCATCGTGCCACCCACCCACCCACCCACCCGTCTACTACTGCAAGTGTCCACTTGAGCAGACCGTGAAGTCGGTTCTTTATTTAGTAGTACCAACAACCTTTCAAGATGGCAGTTGTGAGTGAGACCTTTGCAACAATATTCTAGTGTTTTATTGTGGATGAATGTAGATGCGGAGGGCGTTGTGGAGGTTTCCATGGTGTGCATCCTTTGTTGGGGGGGGGGATGGGGAAAAATAGACTCGCTGTAGTACCTCTTGCCACTGAACATGTTCTCACCAAGTATTTTATTCCTATCCCATCTTATTATTATCGACTAACAGGGCAAGAACAAGAGACTTACGAAATCTAAAAAGGGAAGCCGCAAAAAGGCTGTGGATCCCTTCCTCAAGAAGGAATGGTACAAACTCATTGCGCCTTCAATCTTTGCCGTCAAGGACTGTGGCAAGACTTTGATTACCAAGACGCAAGGTACCAAAATCTCCTCGGATTTCTTGAAGGGACGTGTCTTTGAATTGTCGCTGGCTGACTTGAATAAGAATGAGGCCTTGGCCTACCGCAAAATCAAGCTTTGTATTGAGGACGTTCAAGGGTACAACTGTCTCTTGAACTTTCACGGAATGGACATGACTCGGGACAAGCTTTGCTCGCTCATCCGAAAGAAGCAATCGATCATTGAAGCCAATGTCGACTGCCGAACTACCGATGGATATGTTGTTCGAATGTTCTGCATTGCCTTTACTCGCCCGCAGGATAACCAAATCAAGGCTACGTGCTATGCCAAATCGGCACAAATTCGAGCAATTCGTGCCAAGATGACAACATTTATGACGGAACTTGGAACCAAGGGTGACTTGAAGGCATTGGTCAAGGAATTGATCTCGGCACCCATTGGTGACACCATCGCTCGCCAAGCCTCGTCCATCTACCCCATCAAGGACTGCTTCATCCGCAAGGTCAAGGTCTTGAAGAAGCCAAAGTTTGATGTTACGGAACTTATGGAATGGCACAATGCCGATGAAACCCCTGTCGGTGATGTTGGCAAGCCAGTAGAGGCCCCCAAGGAAACGGGACTTGCTGGATCAGGCGGACGCTTGTAAAGTTCAAACAACTAAACTAAAGAAAAAGGCATTTCATGAAACCGTACCAATATAGACAGGTGATCGTAGAAACAAAGGACCACTGTCCAAAGTTGTTCATTCTATACCTCCGTGGAGAATTGCAGTCGGATGAGCTCTGCCACATTCTCCTTGAAACTCACACCATTTCTTTGTCTAGCGACATCGAGAGTGCCAGTATGCTAACCGTATCAACTTACAGTTAATCTAATTTGACGTCGTCGTTCACCCAAGAAGGCAATCCGACTTGGAGAGTCAGTTCTGCCAGTGGTGCGTTCTTGTCCTCTCCTGTGGAACTACTACTACTGGTAGATTTCTTGGCATGAAACGGAATCTGATATCGATAGGCATGGAGACAAATCGCATGTCCCCCTTGCAGAAGTTGCGCGGGTGAAAAGGCTTCTTGAGGACCTAGAGTACAAAAGGTACAAATTTCCGTGGCTGCCTCGACATCTTCTTTCGCAATGGATGACGGATATAGAAAAGCCATTTCAGAACCATTGGATGCTGCTCCCTCGTCTTGGCGTCGTTGATTCGATTCAACCAAACCAGCCATCAAATCAAGACTTGGATCCATTGTTCCACCGTATTGAATATCATTGACTATGGAATGACCTAGCCATTGTAGATGGAGACGGAGTTGATGACTGCGTCCAGTGAGGGGACAACAAAGAACAATCGATGTGTCCGTTGCTTCATCATGAGCGACGAAACGAAACAAACTCTTGGCAGATTTTCCTGCGCTGGTAATTTTACGGATTCCATTGGAGGGGTCAATCGTTTCAATAGGAGCATCCACTTCTACCATTCCCATTTCCTGTTCCCACCTCCAACTTGCAACACCGGTAGCGATGGCTGACACTTCGGCTTCATGAGCTGGAAACTTTCCATGAACTTTGGCCAAATACAGTTTCTTGACAAATCCACCATCAATTCTCGATTGTACCAGTCGAGCAACCTTTGGATTGGTACAGCACAAGGTAAGACCGCTCGTGACTCGATCGATGCGATGGCATGGAATTAGCGATTTCGGAGTCAGGCCTTCTTGTGCTTCAACCATCATGGTAAGAGAGTTTGAAAGATATGGTCCAGCTGGATGAACAGGAACTGTGCAAGGCTTGTCACAAACCATGATTGTACAATCATTTTCAATGTTGAAATCGTCTTGAACGGAATGAGGGAGATCTACCGTTTGGATTTCAATCTTGGGACCCGGAATGTGGACGGGAGGCTCGTGCCAGTGATTCACACGAACAATCACATCCATATTCTTGAGTTTGAGCGTAGCTGCCTCTTCCATGGTCTTGACAACTTTGCCGTTGACGCGCAATAGTGAGTTGTCCAAGATTTGTTTCAACATTTCATGTTGAGAAAGCTCAGTGAATTCGGTTTGAAGGACCGAGAGAAGGGTCTTCCCACACCATTTCCCCTTGGTATTGCTTTGAAGAGTGCGAGTGCAAGCTCTGGGGATCCGAATCCCTGATTGATCATTGCGTCCTTCCGAAGGGGGAGAGGAGAGCTTCAATTGAACGAGTTCATCAATCGCCTTGATGCGTTCCATCTCCTTTTTCTCTTGAAGGTGCTGATTATTCCCCTTTTTAGATACATGATCAAGATCGCAAGGCCGAGCATTCTTTAGGGTTGCACAATCTGAAGATGCTGCCGTCATGGTACCATCCATTTGGTTTGTGTTCTTGCTCAATTCTTCCAGTACACGTTTACGCTTGAGACCATGGCAGCCCCAACAGGCACCGGAACAATCGTCCTGTCCACAATTTCGACACTTCACTGCCGTTGTCCCTGCCAAATTCATCTCTACATCATCACTTTCGGCTCCTTTCAGCTGTGCCAATCGCTCGTTGATCTTGGTAATTTGCTTGGTCAATGTTTTTCGTTTATGCTTGTACTTTTTTCCAATGGCAATATCGGCTATTAATGTCTCCAACTCCTTTTGTTGTGCCTCCAACTCTGATTGGGAAAATGGTGCAAGATCGGTAAAGTAGCAATTCCGTAAATAGGTATGAACATGGCAGTGATATTCACGAAGCCCCTGGCGACATTGAGGACAAACCAAGGTCAATTCTCGACAAACCGTGCAGACACAACCAGGTTCAAAGACATCATAGGGTGTCGGACAATACAAGCATTTTCCCACAATTTCTTCTTCTCTGGAGGATGATCCCTGTTCGTTGCGAGAGGGTGCCCCATGAGCACCTCGGGCATCAAAGACAAAATTTTTGCCCTTCCACAAACAATCCTCGGATGATCCATATTGATCTAAATATTTGTGAATACCACCTTTCAAGTGACAAACCTCTTTTACTGATGGAATGACTTTACGAATAAATGCCGAGGCCTTTTCACAACGAATACCTCCTGCAAGCAAGTTTAAAGGTGAGTGAACATGGCTTGCTCATCTGAATATTTGACAACAGTGTTTCCTTGCGTACCTGTACAGTACATTAGTACCTTCTTATTGGCCAAGGTACTTGAATTTTGTTGTACCCAGGTCGGAAATTGATTAAATGTGGTGGTCGACGGGTCGGGTGCTCCAGGGAAATGACCAATCTGCCATTCTTTGGTATTCCGACAATCAATGAGGACCGTGTCGTCCTTGGACTTTTCATCTTGTTGCAATTGGGCAATGCGTTCATGCCATTCCGATGGAGTCAAATATCCTTGGTGGACATCATCCAAAGAAATCGGAGCCAATACACCGCCAGTACCAATGAGTTCCTTGACAATTTTGATATTCAAATCCGGAAATAGTTGTGATTCTTGGGATGTGCTCCATTTGAATTCGGATGGATCCATGATCAATGGCCCACAACCGGCAAGACGATAAAAGTGGTCACAGTCTTCCCAAAATGCATTGACGGCAGTCTGGTGCACGAGAATTTTTGCATCGGCCTTGGTATCATCATCATTATCATTTTTGCTTCGACGACACAAGGCTTGGACAAACGCGGTAGTCGAAGCATGACTTCCAGCCAAAGTACCATTGATTCCCTCGGATTGATAGTCGTTACATCCCACCAATATCCTTCCTTGTAACTCCAAACGTTGGCATAATTTTTCCAAGGCCGAACGATACAATTCCACTAGATTTGGATCCTTGGATAACGGATGAAAATGATAGAACAGTAGAATGTGATGTTCTTCTGTTGGTATCTTGGAGGTAGACTCGGAATCTTCCATGAAAACGGTGGAATCAATTTCGTCCATTTTTCTTGTATCGCAAATTCACAATCAATCACTTGTTGTTGTTGCAAGGCTCTGCTCGACCCCGAATGGATATTACCCAACTCACCACTGCACCGACATCTTGTTGGTTGGGAAGAGGATTTTTTCGGTGGTTCGGTTTGGATCACATCGTCTGTCATTGGTCAGTCAAATGGTGTCAAGAATCGTTTTGATTCACTGTCCCAATCACGAATAGAATTAAGCTCGACTCGACTCGCTCGAGCTCATGTTGTCAACCCTTGCTGTGACGTTGGCGTCCACAAAGATCGCGAGCCCGAATACTTTCAACTTGGGCGACGGCCATGCGGAAATTGTACTACCGAAGAGACCGAAGCTTTGGACGAGGATGGGATGGACTACCCCATCGCTCACTACGAGATCCGCCGTGATTGAACAAAAAGACCTGTTGACCATGAAGCTCGCAACCGTTTTCGCCCTTTTCGGCTCTGCGTAAGTTTCGTATCTGTTTCGTAGTATCGGAAAACAGGGGTAGTGCAGGAGAAGAAAAAAGTTGGGATAGTTTTCCATGCCTTGGGATTTCAAATTGATGCGAATATTGATTGAGGGTTCTCGCCAATCCTGGAGTGATATTAGAGTTTGATGACCCTCCGAACCTTTCGTGAAACATTATTTCATATTTCAACTCCCTCCTTTCTTCCATGTTATCCTTGTATGACATTATCATCTCACTGTGTATGTCCTCATTCGTTATCTACAGCGCCGCCTTTGCCCCTGTTCAACAGCAAGCACGCTCCTCGTCTCTTTCGGCATGGAAGGATGAGACCGTGATTGGAATCACAGCCCCCGTGGGATTCTTCGACCCTCTTGGTCTATCCAAGAATAAGGACGATGCCACCATGTCGCACTACCGCGAGTCCGAGCTAAAGCACGGACGAGTTGCCATGGCTGCCTGCTTGGGTTGGTATTTGAATGCTGCTGGAGTCCACCCCGCCTTTAACAGCGAACTTTCCAACAACCCCATTGAAGCCGCTCAACAACTTGCCCCAGTTGGATGGGTCCAATTCGTCCTCGGATGTGGTGCCGTTGAATGGTTGGCAGAAAAGATCAAGGAGCGTCCCGGATACAAGGCTGGAGACATTCTTGGAGCTGCCTACTGGGTCGATGACAGCGATGAAGGTTGGGTTGATTATCAAAACAAGGAAATCAACAACGGACGATTGGCCATGGTAGCCTTCATGGGAATCTTCGTGCAAGATCTTCTCTACGGAAACTACGGTGACCAGATCTTCAAGCAATAAACATGAATACTTTCTGCCCATTTTGATCGGCCACAATTGGTTGTTGTGCTATCGGTATTCCTGTTTAGCCAGCTACTTCTACTCGAATCTCGCCTGAACCTTTATTCCGGATCGAGGAACAACCGTCTCTTTTCTTCATCTTAGCCTAAATTAGAGAAGAGAGGTTGTGAATCCACGTTGACTGTCTCTCATACCGCTAGTCTGATGTCTTTGGATGACTCTTGTACTTCCAATCACCAATCGTAGCTCCATTGAGTATTTCTCTCTATGCCCATTGTAATGGTCCTTCAATCATGGATCTTCCTCCAAGAAGTGGACACTGCCTCGGGTGGCATCAAGGAGACTTTTCCGCAGTCGGTCCGCGTCGTCCAGGTTGCAAGTGATTCTCACGGACAAACTTCCATCTGCACCATACACTTCACCACTGGTAGATCCACCCACTTTGGATGTCAAATCGTAAATGGCTCCAACATTCTCCGACATGATACATACATGAAAGGTTGTCTTGGGAATCAAAACATCGACAGGAGCTTCTCGAAGGACTTGTCGTGCCGCGGCACCATAGGCACGAATCAAACCACCCGCCCCCAATTTGACACCGCCTTGGGAAGTCAAGCAAACAATGGTAGTTTCTTTTCGATGAGTGATACTGTTTGACCAACAATTAGTTGCCAAATACCTGTGAAACAAAAGTTACGTACCAAAGTATCTTACAATCACACAAACAACATCTGATAATCTTTCTCCCTTGATGGCGCCTAACAAGAACAGTCAAAGCAAAATAAAATATATAAGAGCCCTGGATGAAACTCCCAAAGACATTCAAAACCATACCAGACTCGGAAAGCAATCCAACTGGTTTCAAAGTGGATGGTTCATGCATACCTAGTATGGGTGCACCGGCTGTCCCCGTGGGTTCTCCATCATCGGAGCATCGTTCATTGACAGGATTGTAACCACATTGAAAACCGTAGCACCAGTGTCGAGCTTTGGGATGTTCCGCCTTGACCTGCTCAATGTAGGTTATTGCATCGTCCCAATTGTCGGCATGCGTCGCGTAGCCAAGAAATCGGCTTTTCTTCACCTCCATTTCCGACACGTGTGAACCGGGGGCCAAGGTTCGTATGGTTTCAGTGCCACTATTACTTGTAAATAACCTTGTGACCCTCCTGCAAGTAGTAGAAGGAATCGACTGGAAGCCTTTTGCCATGACGTCTGGGTGGCCACCAAGGAATTTCCTTCGCATCACAGTCTGGCAGCTCCTTGAAATGGGAGAAAACGCCATGGCACTGCAAAACAAATCGACACCCAGAACAATCACCCATGCACGATGGCGTCTCTTCATGTTATTCGGAAAGCCTCCACCAAACTAGAAATTAATTGTAAATGCATGGACACGGCATGACAAAGTGACCTCGGCTTGTTGACCCTTGATCTGCCGAATTTTGTGGGCACTTACCGGTAATTCACGTCATCGGAGCGCGCAGGGCGGGTTCTCAACACCGGTAGCAAATTGAAGCTATTGGCAAGCAAGACACACTACGTTCACCAAACAGTTGCATAAGACGATCAGTAGTTTAAAAACAGTGTAAAAGATGTGAACCTAAAGTAGCTAGTGGTAGATACTACCTGTCATGGTGAGTTGAGCATAGTCAATGTATTCTAGATCTCTTCATCAACAGCGCTTTGGACTGCTTGTTCCACGGTGGCATGATTGAAGGTAAACCCACTTTCCAAGAGCTTTCTGGGTTCAGCCCTAGTTCCACCCAACAATACTTCTTCTCCCATCTCGCCAAACAGTAGCGACACTGCGAAACCAGGGAAAGGCAAAAGTGTTGGTCGGCCCAATACTTTTCCCATTGCCGCAGTGAACTCGGCATTGGTGCAGCCCGATGGTGCACACATGTTGACTGGACCGCTAAGTTTTGGAGTCTCTAGGACATGTACAATGGCGCGAGCCATATCACGACTCGAAATGTATGGAAAGTACTGCTGTCCGGAACCAACAATACCACCACCACCCAACATGAAGATGGGGTACAACTTGGCCATGGCACCTCCTTTTCTTGAAAGAACTACACCATTTCTCATATTGACGACGCGACTACCACCCTTTTTGGCTGGTTCAGAAGCTGCTTCCCATTGACGCGATATTTCGGCCAAGAAACCTTCGCTGTTGGAAATATCATAGGATTCATCCGCTGCAACGGCCCCGGCGCCCACAAATTTGGGCCCATACGCTCCAACTCCACTTGCAACGAGAAAGTCAATCTTCTTGTTACTGCTAGCAACAGCATTGGCCAGTGCACTTGTTGTAATAACGCGGGAATCCAAAATCTCTTGTTTCTTTTCGGGAGTCCAGGGCCGAATTCCAAGAGGAGCCAAAGGACCCGACAAGCCAGTGCTAATGTTTTCGCCGGACAAGTGGATCAAAGCATCCATCTCTTTCAATGCATTCGGATCAATTACCTCACTGGTACTTGCTCCCTTTGGGTTCCAAACAAGGGTGGATACAGGTTTGTCATCCAACGACTTGGTTTCTGCTTGGTTTCCTCGAGAAAGCTTGACCACTCTAATTGGTTTTCCTTTGATGGTTCGCTTCTTGCTCAATTCATCTTGCAGAGCAGTCCCAATCAAACCGCTGGCACCCGTCAAACCTACGGTGTAATATTTTGATGTATCCCCTCCACCACCAGTCATGCTAGAAAACGTCTTCGAGAGGTCGTCAAGAAATGAGGCGGAGAGATTGGATTTCTGACCCAAGCGTGGTCCTGGTTGAAAGGCTGCGGTACGTAGTACAACGAGAAAGGCCATGGTGAAACGAACGTTCATGGTCAGAAAGTTTGAGCGCAATATTATTGCTAATCACCTTCTTTCTCACGACCACGAAAGAACGCAACACAACATTCCAGCCAGGTCATCAGGAAACAAAAAAGCACAAAAATGATGGCTCTGTGACGTCTGTGTGTAGGTACCAACAGATGCGAAAAGGCACAGCTATGAGCTCACCAACCATAACCCCAAAACTAGAGGGCAAAGTTTTCTACCACCGATGAAGATATAATCTGAAGTGTCGTACAGATAATAGACAGCGAGTCATTGAAATGATAGCACTATACCTTCCTGTTAATCAAAGAGGTGCTCGTCCATGGGATTATCAAAGATATCATGTCGTGTTGCCGCAAGAAGCACAGGCCTTCTGTTGTCGAACAGGGTCAATTTTAACATATATATGAATAACAAGAGGCACGTGACAACAGCAAACACAAGCGTTTCATTGATGAACTTGAATTTGGCCATGACCGTGATGATAACAATGATGCAAACGTAAATTCCCAGCATTGTGATGGGCGGCAGGCCAGGCAGCGAAACTTCATCCAGGTACATTCGTTGCTTCTGCGCTGCTTTTAATCGCTTGGCGACAACTAATAGCATCATTGACGTGAGAAATGAACACATGATGCCAAGAAGAATCATATCGGCAGTGGACCACTGATCTGTCCGGAACGCATCCAAGCTACGGCATTCTTCGTCGCACCAAAGGCCATATCGATATACTCTTTGACACATGTTCCAATCACCGGCGTCGTAGGCGTTCTCGTAAAGTGACCTCCTTTGAAGTTCAACATCTTCCCAGAACTCTCTTTCAAACGCCTATTGCAATGGTGAGATTGCTAGTTCCTAGGTTTTTTTTCCAACTGCAAAATCCCTGCAGACGTACCTCAAATTCTTCTTGTACAGGTGTTACTTTCCGAGGAATTTGCTCCACATGAACCGGGATATATTCGGAGTCATGTTGTTCCCAATGTATTGCATCTAAACGTCTATTTCCATATTGAACGTCGTCATTGGCAGACAAGTATCCGTCGTCCGTGTAGTAGTCATCGTAATACTTGCTCTGGTTAGCATTGTCGTCTTCATCGTTCTCCTCTTCTTCTTCGTTTTGGTTGTTGTTCTCGTCTCGGTCTCGTTTCGCGCCATGCTCGCTAATGTAATCATCATCATACCAAGTTCCCGCACGCTTGTTAAACGTATTCGAAATTTCATCGGGACTGCACTTCAGACAACTATAAAAAGGAGGTCGGAACGAGACTTGGCTGGAAACTAGATTACCTCGGACATCATAACCCTTGGCGGAATGTCGACGACTTGGATATCCATCGTCGTAGGGTGTTGAGCACGTTTGATCTGTATACACATGCAGTGCTAATTTGGTCGATGTAAAAGTTTCACGCTCCATGCAACCAATTTTGGCATACAATGGCTCATTCGAATTGGTCGTTTCTTGCAATTTGACGCACTATGTTTATTTAGAAAGAAAGGCGATGGTGAGAGTCTGGCAGACCAAGTGAGATATCAAGGGTTGCATTTACAAATCACGCACATTCAGATATCCCACATCCGCGGGAAGTTTAAAATCGGAACCATACGATAGAGCCTGATAGTTAAAGTATGCTCGCATGTAATGAGCAATTGACACTACAAACGTTCCAATCTCTGACAAGTGACACTGGTAGCTCGTCTCGGTTTCAAAGAACTCAAATTTGATCATGTGGCCATTGTTGCTACATTATACCAGAGAAAGAAAATCGTCTTGAGTCAGTTTTCCTTTCTTGCAGGAAAAACAACAATCCAAGCAAGAACTATTGTCTCAACTTACTAGTTGACGCAGGAAACCGGCATAATACTGACACCATCAAAACCAACATTTTTGTTCCAGTGAAACAGATCATCATCGCCAAAGTCCTTGTTGTAATTCACCCAATCGTCGATCTGTCCATAATAGTTGCTGGCGCCACTGTTCTTGTACGTGTAATTTCCATTTTGAGCATCATCGTCTCCAGCATTCGCGTCATCTGTGTTGTTGTTGTAATAATTGTTGGCGTAATTGTCATCGCTTGCGTGACTCGTGAAAAATAACTGGAAGGCAAGCCATAGCAGTAAACCTAACCTCGATGCTGGTCCACTTGATCGGGCGAGCGCCATCTCATTCAAAGGAAGGCTGCTTTTTCTTGATGTCAGCAGCGTTCTGATATATTGATTGAAGGATGTTTCAAGCTGGTAGATTTGTAGCAGAAGTGAGTTACCAATTCGACTTCTTTTCTTTCATGCGCAAGTAAAAAATTACGACGCAAGTACACGATGAAATCCGGCGTGTCGCTCGGCGCGGCTGTCAGTTCATGATCCGTTAGTGAGTGTGCCCTATGTGGCCAATGGACTCTTAATTTATTGGCTTCTGGAGAAATTGATTGTTATTTAGAATGTATATGTATATAAACCCGTTGTTAAAAGTTTTGGTACCAGCATTTCCTAAATCCTCGAGTCGGGGCGCCGATTTCTCGCAATGGACGTTATTCGCTACCGTGCTAACTCAGTCCCCTGGTAGTGGTACACTGCACTGGGTTTCGTCGGCAGAAGACGTCATTTCCTAGATAGCCAAGAATTCGATGCACTTTATAAATGTTCCACTTCTATTGAGTAAAGTGACAACGAGGGCAACGAGGGTTGTTGTGAGACGTACTACGGGTGTACCAGGTAAGAAAGAAACATCCAAAAAACTACCTAGTGCAGGTAGATTCCCTATTCGCTTTCATGATGTCGATTGGTAGAAGCTAATCCATCATCCATCACAACTGCTGCTGCTCCTTCTCCCATGTTGGATAATAACATAGTACCCCAGCCTGGCCACCAAATAGTACCCACCGCTCCACCAACCGCCGAACAAAAGAGACCAAAGGCACGCGACACAAACAATTGCGTTGACTTTCTCAACAAGGAGGTCATAATGACAGCATCTACCACCACCACTGGTTCATCTCCAAGAACAGCCTGTTTGGAGGAAGAAGCTTGTTGTCTCTTTCGACGAACATATACATAATATCCGTAGCACAAAACAACTTGGTGGACGCTGTAGTCGGCCATGAAGGCAATGAGATTTCCCCAAAATGTAGTGTAAAACATTTCTTTTGCTATGGAAGTACTTTCTGATGACTTGTCTCTTGTCTTGGGAGACGCAAATTGTCTTGAGGCGTAGAAAGGATCCATGGTCAACTTATCCAACACAACCTCGTCATAACGCAACGATGCCAAGTATTCATACGTTCTCATGAGAAGCGTAATCACATGGTATTTTGCAAATGCGGTAAAGAAACGATTGGGAAAGACCTTCCACCGTTTTTCCCATTCCACCTGGTAAGACAAGAGAGAAAGGGAGCCATATTGTCAGCCACGCGGTACAGGACATCAAAGTCTTCCCCCAAAATATTAATCAATTCTTGTCAAGGCGCTCAGGTTGTACATGTTGACCTCACACATCCAATGAAAAATAAATAAATATAATTACAGAGGATGCCAAACTTCAGGTTTCAGCGATGGTAGAAACTACCGACATCATTGCGGTCCTCCCTCAATATAATAGAAAAACTCCACTTCGCAAAAATCAAAGTACATACCTTTTCCCATTCTTGTGCTTGTTCGTCAGCCTCGCCTTGAGAGATTTTCCCTTCTTGAACAGATTTGTTGCGCTTCAACTCCATTTCCAATTGATCGGACATGAAGTTTGCTACTATTAACGAGCTTTGTTGTATACCAACGCGTACCGTCTGTCGAGTTTGCCATGGGAGGATGAGAATGGGAGGAACACGGTTAAGGAAAAGTGAACCAAAACAACTTATATATACATATCCATCGAATCTCATAGGTGTCATTGTAACTCACACTCATAATGAATGCACGTGGCTTCAAATGATCCAAAAAGCCCTTGCGATGTTTACAAAGTGGTGCATCCAAACCCTTGCTGCCCGCTAACAACTGTTCTCTGGTCAAGGTTGGCCGGATCGAAGTCGCCAACATAATTTGGGACGACGATCCTTTGGTCGACTTGGATACCAATCCATAGTTATTCAATGGATGGATGCAACTCATCTTGACACTTTAGTAGTGAATGAGGGTCTCGACAGCGGGTACAACTACCATCAACAAAAATGATGATTTGTGTTATCGAGGTAGAATCTGGCTCCCATGGTGGGAGATGCACGGACAGGCCCTGGCCGACCCCATTTGGACGGGTGACGTTGGTCATTTCGCAAATTTGGTGGTTTTCGGAGGGTCATTCGTTGGATATGGTCCCTGATTTTTGTATTCCAAAGGATCAAATTCCTGGAATAGAACATTTTTTTCACACATATTTGATGAAAATCATGAAAAAGATTCTGCTATCCGCCCCAACCCCAACACATGACTTTTTCTGCAGGCCGAGGGGGCTTCCACCTTGCGCGGTTACGATAGTTGCATGGCATATCGCATATTACTCATCACGAGTCTGACTTGCAGTATCACATTCGCACCTTTCCAAATGGGTTTCAGCGCCGATGAAGTGAATGAACTGAAGGAACAGTTTGATCTGTTCGATATGATCGGAGAGGGTGAGTTGGCCTGCTCCTGGATCGGTTACTGTCCTGCAGAGTTTTTCCGACATTCTGAGAGTCCGGCACAAGTACTGTACCAATACCAGTAGTACACGCTAGCTGTGAAAGCTGTATCGTTGGCTAGGGAGCTGGCTGGTGTTGCTGGTGAATTGGAATTGGAAATGGTTCTACTTTGTATTCGAAGAATGGCCATGCGTTGTGTGTTTTTCATGTCTCCTCTCGTTTCCTCACCGTCTTTTGAAATCTCTTTGTATTTTATACTTGATCCTCAGGGAGCATCCCTGCCAGTGAAATCGGCCTCGTGATTCGATCTCTCAACAAGTGCCCAAGCGAGGCTGAGCTAAAAGAAATTCTAAAAAAGGTGAGCACGACGTGGTTATACCACTTGGTTCAAGGACATACATGCAATTGTTTTTGGTTGTTCTAAAGAAGTATCACAATTCCTATTTGCAAGGTTGGATGTGGTGATTCGGTGTCGTTTAACGAGTTTGTGGACATTATGAGTCACAAGATGAAAATGGTTGATCCTGAGATTGTGGTGTCAAGTCTTCGGGTTTTCGACAAGGAAAGTAATGGCAAAATTGCTGTGGCCGAATTGAAACACATTTTGACACAAATGGGAGAGACCTTGACAGAGAGGCAAGTCAATGAGGTCCTTGCCGAAGCCTCTGTTGACAGCAATGGAATGATCAAGTATGAAAAGTTCGTGGCTGCATTGCTGGAACAATATGTTGTCTAGTCATTCAAAACATTGCAAGATGAACTGACAAGGAGTTCTAGGGCATCTACCTAGTTATCTCCCCCTAACATTCATCAAGTGATGACCATACGATAGACTATTTTTTATGTCACAACATAACGTTGTAGCACTTGACATTTAGAACTGTCTTGGTTAATTCACTTGACGTCGATTTGCACTTCTATTCCTGGAAAACGGGAAGCTGTTGATGGCTACTTGATCCGTGCCAGCTATCATTCAGAAAGGCGAGAGGAGCTTGTCCCATGCGTCAAGTCGGCGGATTCTACTTGCTCCTCATCAGGATTTACCGATTTTGACTTCTTCTCACATCGTTTGTATCGACCCCAAAACGATCCGTTGCGCGGAGGAGCTTTATCCTTGTTTTCAGTAACCTTTTCTTCGGCAGCAACAACGCCCCGGAGAAGTCGTTTCCGGAAGAACAAGGATGTGGTGTGCATGTGAGAGTCTTCCTGTTCGTGAAGCTTTTGTTCCAACGCTTGATGGTAAAGCACAAAGTCCCGAACCAATGAACCCGTGTCCACATCACCACCACGGACCTCGTTCGGTAGGTATTCTTCAAAATCTATATCCATTTTGTA
Source organism: Nitzschia palea (assembly GCA_019593585.1). NCBI lineage: Eukaryota > Bacillariophyta > Bacillariophyceae > Bacillariales > Bacillariaceae > Nitzschia > Nitzschia palea. The sequence continues at coordinate 95,901 of SWEM01000027.1, read as the reverse complement.
AAGAAGGTCATCATTGTCAATCATTTGTACCTTCTTTCGAAATGAGGGGGTCATCATGGTCCTCATGACTGCCCAAACCTTGCCGAACCAGGAGGGTGGATTCAAAATCAAGAATAGTTCCACCTTGGCTGGAAATGCTCGCCCTTGTAAAAAAAACATAAACTTTCGGCAGTACTCAATACAAAAGTTCGACATGCTCCATCCTTCCATGTTGGCGATGAAAGCGATTCCCTTGGAATTCTCCCGTTGAACCATCTTGTCGAGAACGAAGACAAGGTTGTCGATGACAAGGGACGTGGGGGTCTCCTTCGGAAAGTATCTGGACGGTCTCATATAAAATACATCGTATCCTTCTTTTGTCTTCATTCCGGGACACGGAAATAGAGTTCGTGTTCGGAGCTGCCCTCCCAATTCGATTGCCGACAAGCGGAAGTGATGTGGATCGGCAAGCCTCAGCATTTTGAGAGACCGACGTTTGTCAAAGGCACAAAACCTTGCTACCCGAAAGATTTCAGCACTTGAGAAACCCTTTTGCTTGGCTTCTTTCTCATTAACCGTTTCCCACTCGGCTTGGATGTTGGCAAACTGTTGGATTTGTTCTTCAGACAAGTGCTTCTTTGCAACCTCTGCTTGCATGGAACATGCTTGCCTGACGGGTCCGAATCTCATCGGACCCCGACCAAGTTGTTCCCTAAGCTCCTTTTGAAGTTGTTGGTCGGTTTTCATCATGGTGGTAGGTGAAAATTTTTGGTTGCACGTATTGTTTTGTGAGACCTTTTGGCAAAAAAAGCTTTGCGCTCAATAGGCCAATCTATGTAAATTCCCGATCCAAAGAGGTCGGTGGGACTTTCGACGAATTGTCCGCTATGTGACCGCCCGTTTACTGTTAGTGCTTGGCAATCCAATAGCTTTCAAAGTTGAGTTCGTGTTCTGTCAAAGTTGTTAAATAAGCGAAAATATCCAGTATGGAAATGGTAACGCCATTCCCCATCGAAAGAAGGTTAACCCTGGGTAACTGGTCGGTGGGACCCTTTCGACAAATTGTCCGCTGTATGAAAGCCCGTTTAGTTGAGTTCGTATTCCGTCAAAGTTGTTAAATAAGCGAAAATATGCAGTTTGCAAATGGTAACGTTTTGGGCCATAAGGCCTAAAGCGTCCTTTTACGGTGCTTCGCTGTAATTGCGATGCTTGATCTTCGGCAAGTGCCACTAAAAATGTTGTGAACGGCGAAATGTGCCTTGGTGCTTGTGGCCAATAGCGAAACCTAACGGTGGTAGCGTGACTGACGCAAAAAGTTAACTGTACAAAGAAAGTGTAATCATAAGAATACTAGAGAATCATTGAGATAGGGGGACTTCCACCAGTCTAGAGCTGGATCCACCTTCTGAATTCTCAGTAGCGTCTGGAGTTCTCTTTCCGTCGCCCCCCTTCTTATTATGCCTACTTCGCCAAACAGAGAAGGGACTACGATATAATGTGCTCTTGCACTGTATCTCTCGTCGTAGAATAGCCCCGGTAGGTACGACCCTAGATATAATCCTGGTAGGTTGCTTCGACGTTGCTCGTTCCAAGCCTTGATGAAACAATACAAAATCACGAACAAGTTGCTCGGAGTTGACTTGTCCTCCCCATATATCATCAGGAAGAAAGTTTTCATAGTCCAACTTCATGAAAAATGGCAGTTCATCGTCATTAATCATGAAGACTTTTTTCCGGAACGATGTCGACAGCATCGGCTTCATGATCGCCCAGACCTTGCCAAACCACGCGGGTGGATTCAATATCAAGAACAAGTCCACCTTGGCAGGAAAGTTGCGACCTTGAAGGCCATTCATAAACTTGAGACAGTAGTCATAGCTAAAGTTGGACATGGTCCAACCTTCCATGTTGGCAATAAAGGCAATGCTCTGTGTTTCTTTCTGTAACGACATTTTGTCCATCACAAAGATGAGATTATCGATGATTAGAGAAGCAGGAGTTTCTTTGGGAAAGTATCTTGAAGGACGCATGTAGAACACGCTGCTTCCTTTGCTTGTCTTGAGGCCTGGACATGGAAAGAGGGTCTGCGTTTCCAATTGCCTTTGGAGGTCGTATGTTGATAAATTGAAACGTCTTGGGTCAGTTCTTTTCAAAAGAGTAAGGGATCTCTTTTCATCAAAAGAACAGAATATGACGATCCGAAGTATTTGTTCGTTGGTGAAACGCTTCTTTTTGGCCTCTTTTTTCCGCAATGTCTCCCACTCATCTTTGACGCGTGCAAAAGCATAGATGTTTTCATTTGACAAGTTGCGGTGTTGAGCTTCCACATGTAACGAGCATTGTTGGCGTACCGGTCCAAATCTCATGGGACCTTCCCCGAGTTCAGTCAGAAGGTCGCTTTGCAGCTGCAAGTCGGTCTTCTTCCTGGTAAACATGTTGAAATTTTTTGACTATGAGTGTGAGTAACTTGAATATCTGTTGGAAATTACAATTTTGGGAGCATGTCTTCTCGGAGGTCTGGAAGGAGTTCCGTTTTACGTTTTGTCCGAACCGAGCCAAGTACCGGTATACAATGAATCCAGGCAACTACGATCATTAAATGCCGGGCACAAAGGTGTCTTTCGCGTTTCTCGACTTATGCGCATTGCTATGTACTTTGGACATCTTCTATTCGTAACAGCCTTTGCTTTCCCGCTTCAGGCGTGACCACAGTGCACTAGATTTAATGATGCAGTCACGCTGCTATAAGACTTTGCGTTACTTAGGACTTTCGTCGACGTCAGTGACTGACTGTGAAGGGAAGGTAACCGCTTCAAAAGGTTCAAGCTGTTGTATTACGAAAGTTTAGGCGACAGAACCGCAAAACGGTCGCAAAACTGCTTTCAAGGTTCGAACACTTCAAAGCAAATCAGAGAATGATCTTTCACTACTACTGTAACCACGTACTTCGATTGATCCGAGTACCTCTTTTTTATATATGTAAGAAACCAAAATGCGAGAAATTTCCCTTGACAAAATCTGACATCCAAGATCAATGTGGTCAAATCATCTGGTAGCCGGACAGATCATACATGAGGCGGACGAACGACAGTTGTCCTTTGCCTTCAACAGATTTCAAATGCAAGAATAGAATAAAAGAATGAACTTGTTACCACGGTGTTCGAGGCAGATTGTCTCTAATAGGGAACTAGGAGGCGCACCAATTTCTTGGCAAGTATTTATCAATAGACTGTCTCGATGGCTTTCCGTGTTAGCCGTATTCTGTTCCCTGATTGACCCTAGCGACGGCAGCCAAAAACATTTGCAACCGCGCTACTGGCCTCGCTACTCGGGTAACAACCGACAAGTGTTTTTATTGGATGGGTTGTGGAATAGTTCGCGTTTGGAAGATCCTGCAGGATTTGACTCTTTGAATCCTCACTTGGATCCTTCTCGGATTGATACTCCCTATCCCACTCTTGTACCATCCACAGTGGATAACACGCTGCCAGGATATTTGGGATATCGTGGGGTTTCTTTCTTTCGAACAATTGTTCCTTTTGAAGGACCTGCTCGGATTCAGTTTCAAGCATGCAGTTTTTATTGCCGTGTTTGGGTGAATGATGTGGAAATTGGAGAGCATCGGGCTGGTGGCTACGTGGCCTTTTCTTTGGATGTCCCCCTCCAACAAAAGAATATGGAATTGTTTGTGTTGGTGGACAATCGATTCAATGCAACCACGGCTCCCCTGCATACCGGAGGTGACTTTTGGCATTATGGGGGCATTCTACGATCGGTGGAATGGCACATTATGACTGCTCAAGTTATACCGTGGCGCTTGTTTGTATTTCCACAACAAGATCTTCAGTCGGTTGCGATTCGATTGCATTTAGCCAATGTTCAACACAATGGTACTCTGAATGAACAGGTAAAAGTGTGGTTTGATGACTCAAAAAATCAAACTATAATCTATCCACCTGGCACGCTCCATGCTTCCACATCACAAACGACAATTAATTTGGGCATCGTACAAGTCCCCAATCCTCGAACGTGGTCGACCACGGATCCACAGTTGCATACCATCTCGGTCGAAATCAATGAGGCAATTGTCACAGAACGATTCGGGTTACGATATTGGGATATTGGTCAAGATATCCACGGTACAAATCAGATTCGACTCAATGGGGAGATTATCAAATTGGTGGGATGGAATCATCATACCCAATGGCCGGATACGGCCGCATCACCTACTGACATGGAATTGGACGAGGACATTATATTACTTCAAAAAGGGAATGCCAATTTTGTCCGCGGTGCGCATTACCCACAAGACCCACGATGGCTCGATCGCCTGGACGAGGTTGGCATGGTCATGTGGTGTGAGACCTTGGGTCCGGGAGTATCCGTGGCAAACTTGAGAGATGAGTACTTTTTGCGACATCAGGAGCAACAAATGAATGAAATGCTCGAGAATGCCATGAATCATGCTTCGATTGCCTTTTGGGCTTTTTTCAATGAAGGCCCTTCCAATCAGGCCGATGCTTGTCCAGGATACCAAGCCAGTTCCGACATCATTCAAGCTCAAGATCAAACCAGATTCATCACGTACGCTTCGAATACCTATCCACCAAAGGATTTATGCTATGATGCAGCCACGGTCATTTCCCATAACGGATACCCTGGATGGTATCAATCCGCCGATCCAGCTCAGTGGTGGAATCGTATTGCCAATGATCTTAGAGCTGGAATCCCTCCCAATGCCAAAGGAAAACCTTTTATAATATCAGAGACGGGAGCATCAGGAATTTATGAATGGATCAACTCGACCATGAATGACACGCACACCAAATGGACAATACCTTATCAAACAAGTATTATCGAGCAAGATGTTGACACGGCACTTTCCAATCCCAACATTTCTGGTATTTGCTTGTGGCATTTCTTTGATTTTAAAGTTGACGACAAATGGGAAAACAATACTCATTGCGACTATTTACCAGATGTCCAACCTCCCACGTGTGGCTACATTGCCGTCAACACAAGTAGCTCGTACGGTCGACCTGGCGGGGCCAATCATAAGGGAGTCTTGGATTTCTTTCGGAGACCCAAACCTGCCTATGCTATGGTTGCCGCAAAGTATGCGAATATTACTATACGTCACCAACATCAAATATGGTCACGACTATCGACTGACTAACCACGAGATAACGACGCATACGACGAGAAAAAGATCCTACTTGACCCAGGAATCAAAGTATATCATAGCGGAGGGCATGTGACCCGATAAAACTGCCAATAGATCCGTGGGTCATGTGATACGTGCTTGCCCCAAAAGCCACTCAACGACCCGCATTGTGATCGCCAGGAAACTATCAAATTGGATGAAAATTTGCAGTAGTAGCGACTTTGCGTGCGGAGAACCTCGTTACGGTACTTGTAAACCTACTCTCTGCTGTTGTTATGAGCGACATTGCAATAACGAACGCGGTCTGTTTTACTGATAAGTACAAGTACCGGTGTATAGTAAAAAGCGCTGCGACAGATCCTACTGCATTTACATTGCTAGTGATACTAATATGCAGGAAACGTCATTGCGAGAATGGGATGTCTGCACGTTTTGAGATGGACCTTTCTGACTGTGAATTCTCTGTCCCCTCCTGTATTGCCTTTTCGTCTCTCTCATGAATGCCTCGCCAAGCGGAGAAAAGACCGCGGTATCCGGTGCTCCTGTTTCGAGTCTCTTTTCGTAAAAATGGCTCCGGTGGGAACGACTCTCGACATAATACCAGATTGCCTCGATGTCGTGGCTCTTTCCAAGGCTTGATGAAACAATACAAAATCACGAACAAGTTCCTCAGAGTTGACTTGTCCTCCCCATACATCATCGGGAAGAAAGTTTTCATAGTCCAACTTCATGAAAAATGCCAGTTCATCGTCAGCAACCATAAATACTTTTTTCCGGAACGATGTCGACAGCATCGGCTTCATGATCGCCCAGACCTTGCCAAACCACGCGGGTGGATTCAATATCAAGAACAAGTCCACCTTGGCAGGAAAGTTGCGACCTTGAAGGCCATTCATAAACTTGCGACAGTAGTCATAGCTAAAGTTGGACATGGTCCAACCTTCCATGTTGGCAATAAAGGCAATGCTCTGTGTTTCTCTCTGCAACGTCATTTTGTCAATTACAAAGATGAGATTGTCGATGATTTAGAGAAGTAGGAGTTTCTTTGGGGAAAGTATCTTGAAGGACGCATGTAGAACACGCTGCTTCCCCTGCTTGTCTTGAGGCATGGACAAGGAAAGAGGGTCCGAGTGTTCAGTTGCCTTCCTAGGTCGAATGCAGATAGATTGAAATGTCTTGGGTCAGTTTTCTTCAGAAGCGCAAGGGATCTCTTTACATCAAAAGAGCAGAATATTACGATCCGAAGTATTTGTTCATTGGTGAAACACTTCTTCTTGGCCTCTTTCTTTCGCAATGTCTCCCACTCATCTTTGACGCGTGCAAATACATAAATATTTTCTTCTGTCAAGTGGCGTTGTTGAACTTCTACTTGTACAGAGCATTGTTGGCGTACTGGTCCGAATCTCATGGGACCTTCACCGAGTTCAATCATAAGGTCGCTTTGAAGCTGCAGGTCGGTCTTCCTCCTGATAAACATGTGTTGAAAGTTCCGCTTTTTATATTTTAGGATCTGAAAATTATGATATTTTAGAGTTCAAAGCTTGGAGCCGAGTGGTGTGAGCTAACGCATGCAAATACGAACTTCAGACAGAAACTACCGGTACCTGGGCTTATGTTTATAGAGTCGAAAGGAACGTTCGCTTTTTTCTAATATCTCGTTTCGAACTGTATTATGTATATTTTATTTAGAAAACGTGTGTTTCCGTGACCACTGAGCGCCTAGATATAGTGTTACAGTCACGTGGTCGGCATTTACAGTTAGTTTGGATTTCGGTAGACGAAGTCTTGAGCATTTACAGTTTTAGTTAGGATTTCGGTAGACGTGGTCTTGAGCATAGCTTGGCCATGTTTTCCTGTACATTCACTCTCAATGAAATGGAAGGCGGAAACGTCTGGGGAGAAGCATTTCTCATTGCGAACGAAGAATCTGGGAACTAATTTGCGAACCAAGGTTTGAAAACGTGTGCTTCGATTAAATTAGCTGTATGTGTTGATTCCTGCCCGCGCCCTTGGTATCCAACAAGGCTACCACAAAAATGACAAGACAGGAATGTCGCATCATTCGGCATACCGGTACCTGAGAGAATAATATCCGACTTCAACACCCCATCCATTCACGAACAAACATCTCTAACGGTTACCGTTGCGGTCATTCAAAACATACGTTGCAGGCACCTGTTTTGGAAGAGAACCTTACGAATAGCCAAGCACGAGCTTCTGCTCATTAATTTCATATTAGTCATCCTTTCACGATAATCTCTCAGTACCTGCATCAGGTATTGCAACTTTTTTGTTGCCACAAGGCTGCCCCCATATAGTATCTCAAGTATACGGTAGCCTGGTGTTGACAATTGCGATGTGCTTTGGCGGTCGTTATACCACCAAGGGCTACGTCATTCCGTGTTCAATGATGTTCGAATTGCATCAACCCCGACGATGAAGACCTTGTACAAGCTCTCTTGGAAGAACGAAGTAAATTCAAACTCCTTCGGGACTACGACAAAGCGGATACTATTTTGGAAGGGCTCCAAACAATATTCAATGTCCAGGTAGATGACCGATTGAGAGAATGGAGCCTTTGCACATTGCTGGTTTTCACAGCAACAGCCATTATGAGTCAAGTTGTTGGTTCCTTTGATGACAGAAATTGCAATCCTGCAATCCAGATTGCAGGGTTCATTGCAAAAGGTGAGATTCTTTGTTTTTCGTTTACGTTACTTTTGATCTTTTCCAATTTTTTTACAGGCCTTCACCGGTTCCTTCCGCCTCCATGCCATGTTTCTTAGGCATCCATTGCCGTTTCTTGTCATTTCAAGGAATCTTTGAAACTTTGGTGTGAATGGACTTGTGGTTGCAGTCCCTGTATGTCTTGAGTCGTTCCACTAGTGTACGTTTCCCGTGGTGTTGCCTTGATTCACTTTGCACACTTGGCATGTCATCCCTTTCATGTGAATAGTTGACGTTTCCTTTGCTACCAGTTGTTTTTGCTGTAGCCCCATTGGTGTGAGGCCGTTGATAGTTTTTGTTCCGAGGGTGGCACTCTGATGAAGTTTATCGTAACTGCACTTGTAATCTTGTACTATAGTTTTATGATGAAGGTACTTTTTGTTTCATCAGTAGTGTCTATACGCATCATTATACTTTCCTGGAAATAGCTTAGCAAGTGGGTTACAACAACTTTACTTTTTATTTGTTATCAACAAGTAGTACGATGAACAGCAAACGATACACAAGTAGTAAGACTAGAGAGGGTAATTTTCTCGACTTATGAATGGATGTTGTTCTGTTTCCTGCATCTACAAGCGAGTCATTGATTGTTGTGAAATCATACTTGTAGCAGTTTTATCTTTGGCAATAATCACGTGCAATTCCCATTTCCTGCTCTCAATTCATGAATATGCCAACTTCACACATCATGAGCTATGTTTGGTGACCTAGAAGTTGGACTGCTAGGATCTGCCATGATCTGCTTCCAGTCGAATTCATGCCTCTTTAAGCGTAGCTCGCAAGTGAAAACTGGGAAACTTCGGTAACCTGGTTTGCTGCTAATTATGTGACCTACTCGATGTACGCTTGTGATCCCATCAAATGTTGCTCAAGCACTACTTTGCACTCGCTTAGGATTGTTCATTTTCTTCCAGCGATAGAAGTCGTTCGAAATTTGCAATCGTCTCCTCAATCTCTGCAACCTCTTTCTTGTATGATGCAAGTTTTTCAGTATTTTGGCGCTTCAAGTCATCTGGTACATTGTCCTCATATCCCTCTGCAGCCATCTTTCGTTCCAAGGTTTGGAGTGGAGCAGATGTTTTCTTTAGGCTCTTGGTCAATCTGTCGATCTCTTGCTTGTAGTCCACAATTCCTTTCAAGTCGATCAAGACAGTGATAGCATCACTGACAACCTGAGCTCCAACAGACTGTGGAATCGATTCGGGAGCGGGGTTGACAAGAACCTCAGAACCTCTACCGAGAGTGGAGATATCATCTGCCTGGGCTCTTGCAATCTCTTCACCAGAAGTCATTTTGATGTAGAAGTGTGTAAGCTTGCTATTGTTGATGTGATAAGAGGCGCGTAGGGCTCTGCATGCCTTGATGATATCCATAGTCGTCGCCATTGCTGTTTCAATCTCGTCGCTTTTGTATGAACTGTTGCATTCGGGATACTTTGCCAACATGATGGTTGGAGTCTCTGTCTCGCCTAGTGTACCACGTCCTGGAAGGCGCTGCCATAGTTCTTCCGTGACAAAGGGCATCATGGGGTGCAGCAATCGAAGTCCGGTCTCGATTGAAATCCACAACGTCGCTTGAGCGGCCCACCGAGCGTCTTTATGTTTCTCTGTTGTATCTTGCATGATTGGCTTGATCAATTCCAGATAGACATCGCAAAGATCATCTAGCCACAGGTGATAAGATGTTTGTTGTGCATCCCCAAACTTGTAGGCATCGAACTGTTCATTCACTGCCTCAACTCCCTTCATCAATCTCGAAATCATCCACTTATCTCTTATTGCCATTTTCCCACTTGCCATCAGATCATCCAACAAGGTAGGGGTTGGTTGAAAATCTTCAATGTACTTGAGCGCAAATCTTGTCGCGTTCCAAAGTTTGTTGCAAAACTTGCGATAACCCACAACGATCTTGACATCCAAATTGATATCTCTGCCTTGTGAACAGTATGCCAACAATCCAAAGCGTAGTGCATCTGATCCACACTCTGGGATACCATCAGGGAATTCCTCTTCAATGTTTTTCTTCGCGCGAGCGATTTCCTTTTGAGGCAAGTTACCGGCTTCTAGACGGTCTTGAAGTGTCTTGAGAGTACAACCATTGATGACTTCAAGGGGATCAATGACATTACCAAGTGATTTGGACATTTTTCGGCCCTCTTTGTCTCGAACCATGGCATGCAAAAACACAGTATGGAACGGAAGGGTATCGGTCAATTCCAATCCCATCATGACCATACGTGCCACCCAGAAGAATAAAATGTCCACACCGGTCTCCAACAACGATGTGGGATAGAAAGCCTTTAAATCATCTGTCTGGTCGGGCCATCCCATCACGGAAAAGGGGAAAAGTCCTGACGAAAACCATGTATCAAGGACGTCTTCATCTCTCTCCAGGACCAAGTCATCTTCAGAGCAACCCAACATGGCCAGGGCCTTTTGCTTGGCTTCTTCTTCGCTACGAGCCACAATCCATCTCTGATTATGTTCCATGTCATTCTTGGAAATTTTTCCGCTTTCTTCCTTAGTGGTGGCAAACCAAGCTGGGATCTGGTGTCCCCACCACAATTGCCGACTAACACACCAATCCCGAATATTGTCTAGCCACTGGAACCAGGTCCTCTCGTGCTCTGCTGGAACGATCTTCAACTCGCCATTGCGCACAGCATCGGTCGATCTCTTTGCCATACTGTCGCAATTGACGTACCATTGTGGAGTGATCATAGGTTCCAAAATATCTCCTGAACGGGAGCAAAGACCCAACCTCATTTTGTTGGGCTCCTTTCCTTTGTATAAACCCTGTTGACCGAGCAGAATAATGAGTTAGAAACACAGATGTGTGGTTGGCACGATGCACCATGGAACGACGGGAAACGCACCTTCGTTGCTAGTGCTTCTTCAATGGCAATACGAGCATCATATCGCATCATGCCCTCAAACTCGGCACCTCCATGATGGTTGATACTGCCATCCGGGTTCAAGATGGTGATGAATTCGAGGTCATGTCGTTTCCCACATTCGTAATCGTTGGGATCGTGGGCGGGGGTAATCTTGACCGCACCGGTACCAAAATTCATGTCCACCAAGGCAGCATCACAAATAATGGGAATTTTGCGTCCACTAAAGGGATGAACGACGAATTTTCCGTGCAAATGTGTGTAACGGGGATCCTCGGGGTGCACCGCCACGGCTGTATCACCCAACATGGTCTCGAGACGGGTAGTGGCAATAATGATTTGTTCGTCCGATCCTTCAACGGGGTAGGCAAAGCTCGTCAAGACTCCAAATTCATAACGCCCACTGGGATCTTTGGGATTCCCGGGGTGGGTCTTGACTTCCAAAAACGTGCGTCCTTCCAAATCAATATAATCCACTTCAATATCGGAAATGGCCGACTTCAAGGCGCATGACCAGTTTCCCAATCGATTGGCACGGTATAGCAATCCTTTTTCATGGAATCGATTGAATGCTTCAATGACAGCCTTACTCAACATTTCATCCATGGTAAAACGTTCGCGACTCCAGTCTACGCTACTTCCCAGCCGACGCAATTGACTGGTAATTTTGTTTCCATATTCCGCCTTCCACTCCCAGACTTTTTCAACAAAGGCTTCTCGACCCAAATCATGACGAGTTTGATTTTGTGTTTTCATAATCATTTTTTCCACAACGGATTGCGTCGCAATACCAGCATGATCCGTTCCCGGCACATAGAGAGTCGCATGGCCTTTCATACGGTGCCATCGAGTCAAGGTATCTTCTACAGCTGCCGTCAAGGCATGACCCAAGTGTAGACTGCCCGTCACATTGGGTGGAGGAATGACCATGACAAACTTTTCCTCAGTAGGTCGACCCATGGCCTCTTCGGGTTTTCCCTGGTAATACCCAGCTTCCTCCCACCAATCCTGCCAGGCGGCTTCGACAGCGATAGGATGATAGGCATCGGCAAAGGGAAGGGCCGCCATGTCCTTTTTGGCTCCCTTGGGTGTTGGATTGACAAAGGGTTCGGCCGACTTTGGGGGGAGAGACGTGGCGGCCTTTTCTTCCTTCTTTTTGCCCGTTCCCCATTGTGGTTTCTCTTTCTTTTCCTTGCCTTTTCCTTTGGCAAGCTTCTTGAGTTGACTTTTGGAAAGTGCTGGCTCTCCTCCTTCCTGTTCAGGAGTCTTTAATAAGAAAAAAATAGTAGCAAAAGGTCGTGAAGAATGGTAAGTGTCAGACAAAGCCAATGCGCCCAAGTGTCACCGCAAAATTGTGTTTGCTTACATCTTGGGTAGATTTCGTTTCTTCTTCGGTCGACATGATGATGAGCCGTCTCTTTTTTGACTCTCTAATACTTGAAATTATCAATTTGGAACGTTAGAGGAGTTCTGTGATTGTGTTACTTGGGTGTATCAAGGCAACACTACCCTTTCAACACACATACCTGGTACTCCATTACCGTTGATTGTTCCCAAGAACCATGACGACTTCCGTCTACCTGGTGATCGGTCACACAAGAAAACGTGCGGCTGCAGGACGAAGGCCGACAGAAGGCAAGACCCAACGAGGAACAACCACGAAGGAGTGTACTTGTATGTACCTGGTATCGGATGGCGCTTGGCAGTCCTTGTACTACTTACGATAAATACCTACTGACGGACATGGAATCGCAATTGTTTCCTTGTCCAAGGCATAATAGTGGTAACTGCAATGCATTTAGGCAAAATCGTGTTTACCATAAGTAACAGTCACGAGCATCGAGACAACTGACCAATTCACGACTATCAATTCACTGTTCCGGATACGAACTGCAAATTATATACAGCCGCGCACATGTTCTTTCAAAATGTCAGATGAGGAATTTCATAAGCCTCATTCATCGAGTATCGCCTTTTTGCTTACACTCTCTCGGCACAACCTCTGGCAAATTTCGCCCTGTCGATCTTGTGGTGGCCGAAAAATCCACAATTGGCTACCCATTTATCCTTGTGATGCGGCGTTAGTTTGTGTATTGCATGAGGGATTTCACACGTCCACTGTTGTTGTGAGCATGGCACCTTGTGTAGCCCTAGAGGCCTCTACTAATCCAGTTGTTTCCGTTAATATCAAAGAAGACATGGAATTGGATGTAAAGCAGGAACAAGGATCAGGTGGTGACGCTCCGAGTCCCGATGGTAGTGGTCAAATTCACAGTCATGAGGGTGAACCGGATCCTAGTGATTCGGAAAGTGGTCCATTCTTTGAGGAATATTGGGACGAAGACGACGAGGATGATGACGGTGACTCTTCTTATGCTTCTGAGAATGAATTGTATCCATATCATGAGTGGTATTTACCAGAGGCGTATTGTCATTCCTATGAAATTCCTGTACTCTTTGAAGATGGAATGGATTTGGTAGAATGCGAATTGTACTATGCTGCACGGGAACAGGGAAGCGGCGGCTACGCCAACAAGAAAAAGACTTCTTTGAACAGCAGCAGCCATCGAAATCGTCGAACCACACCCACCAGTGTTGCATCACATGCTCTGTTTCAAAATCAAAGAGGAGAAGGAGGAGGGTTCTCATCACCCGATGGAAAAGTACGTCCCCTTCCATCTTGTTTGCGGGACTCGTCGTCGCGGCGCTTTGCATCGACATTGTCACCGCCTCTGGATGTGCCTGCTTGTCCACCTCAGCGAGTCGATGAAGATGCGTCGTTGTCTTCCTGGTTGAATGATACTCCTGGAATTCGACGTTGTTCCTATGCGGGTGTGATTACCGCACCCCGCAAGCCCGTGCCGATTGGTTCCCCCACACCAAAGCGACATCAACATGGAAAAGATTGGTTTGCCAACAAGAACCCTTCATCAGCAGCAGCGCCTCCACCATTTGCCAATCCAGAAGAATCGCTCTCCGCCGCTAGTAGTTCGAGCAACCATTCGACCTCTTCGACTCTTTCATCGTCGACCATGCCACCGGCACTTCCCAAGAGGCGATCTAGTTTGCTGGAATGGCACCGAAAAAGCAAGTCTCAGAGTGAATTGATGGACATGGTCGATCCCTTTGTATCCTTTGCTCCAGTAGTACAAGTGACGACTATTCCGGCCGCGTACGAATATCCCAATGATATTCGACGAGATTTATGGAATACCAAGAGGGAGCTCAAACGCTATTTGCGTCTAGCCAAATGTGAGAAACGACACCGACAACAGACCAAGGAGCTTTCAGATGATGAGGAAGAATCCGAAGCAACCGAAAACACGACAACAACAACTCGTCGAAGAACGAGGAGAAATGGGAAAAAGCAAAACCAACCAACGGGGAATCAAGAAGAACAACTACAAGGCGACGACGAGCTCGATACCGAGTGCCAACCTACCGAGGACGAAGATATTTTCAATGATGACAACGATCTACAGTCAGAGGAAGATAGCATTCTTGACAGGTTGGATCATGTTCAATGAGCCACTCCATGGTCAAGTTTGTCGCGTCATCAGTGAACGGGTAGAAGAGGATCAAGATTCATCATCTTGTCTCGGACAATGCAGTTAATAATTTCCAAATAAGCTACCATGTTTCACCACAACAACAAAGAATGACCCAACTACCTTTTGGGTTTACATCGAACAAAAGGAGTCTGTCTCACTGTCAACTCCACTTGAGTCTAGGGAGGAACAACAATTTTTCAATTCATAAACTTCCACGCGTTGCGTCATTCGTCTTGATAGATCAAGACGTTTGTCGGTCGTCAGAGCCGTCAACTTGCTCGCTAACAAAGCCGCTGGCACCAAGAAAACTTCTCTCACTCGTCGACAACTGGAAGTCTGTTTTGAGTGAGGATGGTCTCGACGAACATATTCTATGATATGCGAGGACAATCAACTTGTCTGTTAACTGTAAGTTCTGTCACTACAAGTACTAAAGGAAATGTGGTGGTCATCGGTCGGAGCCGAGAGCGCAAACAATTATAATGGATCCTGGCTTTACAGGAACCATTTGCAACTTGATGAGACATACCAGGTACCGGGTGTAACAGGTTCCAGGTTGTAGTGACGATGGTTCTGACACTGGGGTGTACCAACTGGATGTCCACCACTTCGTTGGGTGTCGCATGCTTGTTCTCTGTCGGGCTCAAAAATGCGACCTTCGTTCCGGTGAGAATTGACAATTCTTATAGAGTGAGAGGAGCTTTTTTGTGTGCTAATTGACAGTGACGTAATTCATCCATTCATCCTTGCCAGCAAATAAATTATATAGGCAACCTGTATTTTCCATGCACAATTCACTGTGAAACCAAGAGAATCCTTCCGACCACGTCGACGAAGTCAACGTCAAGAATTAATTAACCGTGCTCACGGACATACTTCGTCACCAGGTCAGGCATAAAGAATCCCCAACTTCGTCGGTAGTTGTTAGGGTCACGAGTGTGGAAGAAAATCGAAAATCGCGGATAATTGAGTTTCCTGTGGTCGAGTCCACGGTAGTAGTACCTGGTACTTGCGACAGCTGTACCCTGTACCTGGGACCTGGGACACGTACTTGGACTTTCAAGATTGATCACTGCATCCAACGTAATTTTGGGGGAAAGGGGCTTCAAGCCACCTCTCAAAAACACATACAAGAACAAACCATCGACTCAAATTCACCATGACACCCATGTCAGTGAGCATGACTGGAGAAGTCAACACGCAACAAGATGAAAGTAGGACAACGAAAGTGAGCGCTGGTGATGAAGAACAGGTTCCGAGGAGGCACTACCTCGAAGTCGAGAATCTCAACAAAATTCCACTTTGGTTGGCTCCATGCCATCTTGTCGCGGCTCTCTTCCAGGGAATGCAAGCTCTTTTCTTGTTTGCATTTTCCACTCAAACGGATCTTCAGTGGTTGCTGTATACAAATTATCCGTCACCCAGAAGTGAGGATTTACCAGAAGATGCCTATGCTATACCCGATCCCAAGTTGGTGGGGTCGTATCCTATTACATGGTATGCAGGTTTATTTATTCTGATGTCCGGAATCGATCATGTTACCTGTCTCCTTCCGCGCCTTCGTGAAAGCTACGAGTATTACATTGAACGTCATCAGAGTCCCTCTCGATGGGTTGAATATAGTCTGTCCGCATCGTTGATGAGAATGCACATTGCTCAAGTGGCGGGAGTGACAGATGTGCATATACTCTTTTTGATTTTCTCCATGACCCACGTGTCCATCTACTTCCCCGCTCTGCACGAGAAGTTGAATGCCAAGGCCCGTGCTGATGGCTACGAGCAAGATTGGACGGCCTTTTACTGTGGAACGATTCCACACATTGCTTCCTGGCTGGTGATTTTCTTTTATTTCTTTAGTGGTTTGAACCGGGGCGATCCTCCTAGCTTTGTGGCACCTATTGTTTTGTCCTTGTTTTTCCTGGACATGTCCTTCCCTATTTGTTTTGTATTGCAATGGCGAAAGATCGGTGTTTTCAAGGACTACTTGGTGGGGGAATTTGGATTCATCATGTTGAGTTTTACGACCAAGACTTTTTTGGCGTGGATTACGTTGGCGGGTGCCAATGGATACACCCGCACTTGATTACATAAACTATTATAATTGATACAAAAAGTAAAAGGTCTTGCGTCTCTTTTTCTTTGACAGTAGGGCTAGGCCAGATTTTAGAGTGCAGTGTAGACTGTAGACTTGCCTTTTCTTCCAAACCAACGAATTGCTGAAGTACCAGCATCAACTTCCCTGTCACAAACAAGCATTTCTAAATAACGGCAAAACATCATGGGTCAGGCTTTTCTTCCACGTGTTGCTGGCAGGGATTATGATGACGTCATTTTCCGTGAATGATCCAGCAATCTCGATTCCACGGAGTTCATCGCAACCTACCAATTTCCAATTTACCCACGTTTTTTGGACAGTTGACGGACAGTTGCCGTAGTTTATTGGACAATTTGGCCAATAATCCAGGATCTCGCGAAAATGGTCGCGGTTTATTGGACCGTGCTTTTGCGTGGAGTTCAAGGTTTTTTTGGACAACGCTTTCTCGCGGTGCAAGACAAGAACGTCCCAATGCTCGCACGTTTTTTGGACTCGGCTGTCCAAAGAAATGCCCGTACAAAATCACCATTTCCCAAACAAAATTTCACTCCGATAACTTTTAACGATGGAAGATTTATTTCTTGCTGCGTTTGCACATATCGATGTTCCTCCAGATATAAATGAAAGGGAAGCTATCAATGCCAATCATGTTCGTGCCTTGGATGAACTGGAAGCTGAGCGACGAAGAAATTTGGATGATCCGGACGACACCAATGCGGAAGAAGACTTGCCAGGGGATGGAAATCATCATGGTCAAGTGCAACCCAGACCTGTAAGAGAGAGAAGGGCTTACAGACACAATCCTACCAGACGCAGAGGTCATCAGGGGGGTAGACAAGGCCAACAATATATGCAAGAAGCACAACGCCCAGCCAACCGTCCCGTCAACCCAAATCCAATTACTTACCAGCAAATGGTAGATGGTGTTGTCGACCAGGGTGTTGGTAGCAAATATGTCAATGAAATACTCCTTTTGATGGATTGGGCTTTTTCCAATCAACAGGACTGGCTTTGTGATGAAATTTTGACAGCATACCCTACGATCAACCGGCAGATGATTGATGAAAACTATGTACAAAGTAGGAGACGAATCAAGGAACACTACACAATGCTCCTTCGCAATGCCAAGAATGTACCAGTCTTTGCACTAGAAAATATCACTGTGCAGCGTTTCATGGAATATTTAGCATCCCAAGCACATTATCTTACAGGGAAAGTTTTAAAAAGTGGGAGTTATGGTACAAAACGGTCAGCTTTCCGGCACATGTTTCGTTTACATAATGGGAAAGGATTCCCTACTGAACTTGAAAGTGAGATGTCACTGGCCTGGCGAGGATTCATGCGTACTATGGCAAAGCAAAATGCTCAACGAGTACAACGGACACGGAGGCAAGAGCAGCAACATAACAACGATGATGATGGTGATGATGACGAAACGGTCTCTACTACAAATGACAATGATGACAGAGATGAGTTCAAAGAGGGCAAGGACCCAATGAGTCCAGAGCTATATCGCAAGGTTTGCAAATGGGCCATAGAATGTGGAACATTAGAAGGGGTCTTTCTTGCATGCTTTGTTGTATGGACGTGGAATTTGTGTTGCCGAGGACACAATACTGCCAGAATCCGATTTTCCCATTTTACTACGGCAGGCCTATCTGATGCTCTTGGAGTCTTTTTCCGTCACACAAAAACTGATCAAACAGGAAGTGATACCAAGAAACACAAGCGCAGTATCTATTCTAATGCGTTTGAACCATACTGTGACATTTACTATGTTACGGCACTATATTTTGCATGCTGTTTCCAAAACCCGCAAGTACGAGGTGGAAGACTTTTTCCTGGTGGTCCTGCTGCACAAGCAAGTCGTGCAGGTGTACTAATGAGGAAACTATTGGGAGAGCACGAAGTCGAAGTGTTGGCAATGGGATACGACAAAGTGAGTGACATAGGTTTGCACAGTATCAGGAAAGGTGTAACGTCATACCTAGCATCACAACCTGGAGGACCATCTGCTGCAGCAATCTGCTTGAGAGCAGGATGGACAATGGGTCGTATTCGTGATATTTATTTCCGATGGATGTCAACAGGGGATGAATTTGTCGGACGTTGTGCATCGTTATTAAGTATCTACCGGAAAGACTTTGCTGCCAGCCCTGTGCATTTCCAAGAAGAGCGCACAGATCACGGATGGATACAACAAAACATACAACAAGTTTTTCCTTGTTTCTATCAGATGGAAGGAATGGGTGAGATACTGGAACTTTTGTTGGCATCACTCGTGCATCATAAACGTACCATTGATGGATTCAACATGAGACACGTTGCAAGGACTATTTCGTTGTTTAGGACTCAAGATTTAGAGGCAGTACCAGCAACAACAATCAAGTATGCATGGGATGGCAATTATGTTGTTACTGGAGTCCCACCCCACATTCGGCATTTGGTAGAATTGCAGCTTGTCCGCGAACAAACAGCAACGGTGGTTGAAAATGTGACATCATCGGTGATGGGACGAGTGATTGAGTATTTCAACCAGCAGGCAATTGGGGAGAATCTTACAGTCGAGCGAGTGCAAGCCATAGTTGCCGCAGCTACAACACAGCATGTGAACAATGTCGTCAATGAGTTGACAACGAATCTATCAAAGCAGATTGAAAGTTTGACGGTTGCCTTTGAAAATACAAGACTGAACAACTCTGAGATTCGTGTATCGACAAACAATTCAAGGCAGCAAAGAGCTACAACTTACTTCGGAATTTCAGAGGGAAGGATTCAACGGCTCCCTACAGACTGGAGATTTCCAGATGGTAGCCCTATGCAGCTGTGGACACAGTGGAACATTGGTGACACTGCCAAACAAATCCCTGCTCTACGATCTTTGGATGCAAAAGATTTTGCATTCTTGGACACCATACCATTATCACCCGACGAACAGAAGCACCACAAAGGTAGGAAAAATAAAGACCACACAAGACGACCAAGTCGAAAGACGTATTCAGAAATGAGGTATTTTTGCCGATACGTCGAGGAGAAGGCGGCTCAGGCGGGTTTGAATACGAATGATCGGTCAGTTGCGAATATACGTAGGATGTATGAAGTTGCTGCTGTTGAGTTCAAAAAGCTTGTTGGTGTGCGGGCTCGTGAACAAGGTCGTTGGTTGACTCTTGTTCGAAAGCTCCAAGCAAAGAAGAAAGCTGAACGGGAAGGGATGGTGGAAGGACGATGATAAGCAGTACCGGTAGTAGTAGCTGCTCAAGCATCCCTTTACTACCTGAAACAAGGACAATCATTGCTCACAGTTAGAAGAAGACTGCAGGTCTTTACACCATGACATGACAGCTCTACTTACAGTTGTACTGAGGCAGTTTTCAAAATTTGTGAGCTAAAATACCAGTAGTTTTGGTTGTTGTTCTTGTTCTTGTCACCTTTGTTTATGGTTGCTCCAGTTCACTTTTGTTTAGCTATCTTTGCTGTAGGGTAGGTCACTTTTCCTTATGCAATAGAGAGACAAAGTATCTTGCTGTGTCACTTGTTAATGTATCCAAGACTAGCAGTACCGGTTGACTTCTTTGGATTGTTCCGGATGGATCACGAATATTACGGTTGCGAAATTACGGTTGAGAAGTCTTCAAATTGCCCTTGAGCCTAAGTACGTTGTCTCTACTTCTTACTACTGTATATTTAATTGGACAAAATTGTCCAATAAATTTCGAAGATAACAAATAGATTCTTTCGGTCGAAGTCATCACCAGCCCAATGAGTCGATCACACAACGGTGCAAAAACGACAGTCAGTCGCATGCACATTGGTCGGCCAGTGTCCATCGCTACCTGGTACCGTCGGACTGATTTATAGCAGCCATTGTCTGACAGGACTTTGTTTGACACTTTGAGTTCATGAAGCGTCGAACTCCGTCCATAATATCTTCCAGAACCGATAGCATGGGGAACGAAAGTACCGATTCCTTGTCAGTGTCGGCATCCGCTTTGAATGTTCGCGGTGGAAGTCACGCACATCGACCTCGGCATCATCATGGCCGATCCACTCGTGCTCGAATAACAAGCTTCGTTGCTCGGGCCAAACAAACAACGGTACAACAGGCACAGGTGCAGATTCGAGCCATTTTCGATAGTGGATCGAACAGCGCTCCCGTGGTAGATTTACCTCTGCAACAAACGCAGCAAGACAACGATCGATGGAACTATGCCCTGCTGATTCTACTTTACACACTCCAAGGAATTCCAATGGGTCTTTCGGCTAGTATTCCGTTTTTGCTACAAGAAAAAATTGCGAAAATGGCAGCAGCCTCGGGAGCATCCTTGGTGGGCGAGGTGGCATCGGCCTCCGCCGTAGCTGTTGCAAAAGCCAGTTACAATGCCAACGCCATTTTTGCACTATGCAGCTGGCCATTCTCTCTCAAGTTGCTTTGGGCACCGATTGTTGATTCGATTTACATGAAACAGATTGGACGACGGAAATCTTGGCTTGTGCCGGTACAAACATTGGCAGGCCTCATCATGGTGGGCGGTGCCAATTTTGTGGAACGTCAATTGGGCCTGTCAGCCGATGTCGCCTTGACAAACACCATGAATATCCGAGGCGTTACTTCCTTCTTTTTCGTCTTGTATTTTCTCATGGCGACACAAGATATAGCAGTGGATGGGTGGGCCTTGACAATGTTATCCAAGGCCAATCGAGGCAAGGGGCCCATCTGTAACTCGATTGGACAAAATATTGGCTACTTTTTGAGTTTTGTTGGATTTTTGGCATTGAATGATGTGGAAGCGAGTGAAAATCTCTGGCGACCACTGTTTCGATTGCCTAGCAATCCAACACAGGGATTGGTGCGATTACGTGGTTTTTTACGATTCATGGGTTTTCTCATGCTGGCTACAACTTTTGTTGTGGCAGTGTTTAAACGAGAATTACCCCGAGTTCCAAGTCTACCAGTAGAGCAGGATGGTACCATTTTCGCATCAGCATATTCCAAAGTGGAGGATAATGATGACGACGAGATGGATTCGGAATTGGATGCGTCAACCATTGGCTTGCGAGAGACCTATCATCGACTTTGGGCTGTCTGTCAATTACCCGCAGTGCGAATGCTTTTTCTTGTTTTGGTGACCTATCGATTACCCGTGGCGCTTTCTGACAATGTCAAATTTCTCAAGGCGGTCCAATACGGACTCAGCAAAAGTTCGACTGCGTTACTATCGCCCACACTCATCTTGCCATTGGGAATTCTCGTTCCTATTGTGGCCCATAAAATCTGGCACAAGGCACCCCTTCAGCAATTTACTACGGCCTACCGATTCCGAGTCACACTGATTCCGATCTTGGACTTGATCATGCTGCATTTGTTGAAAAGTGGCTATCCTCACAATAGTTTGTGGTTCTGGGCCGCAATTGTTGCCTCTACGGCGGGTCAGGCGATATGTAACAGTTTACAGTTCAACGCACAGATGATGTTCTTTGCATCAAGAGTTGATCCTGCCATTGGTGGGTCCTACATGACTTTGCTGAATACAGCTGCCAACTTGGGTGGGACCTGGCCATCAAGTTTTGTCATGTGGTTGCTAGGGACCTTGACCCGTGATCAGGCCGGTGATCCCTACACTACCATGCAATGTGTCTTCTCTGCCATGGGTGTCGCATGGCTTTTATATTTTGGACCCAAGATTGGGCAGTTGGCTGCCTTACCTGCCGATGCCTGGAGAACTCATCTTATTGACAACAAGCACATCGACGGTGCACCGATCCCTTCATCGGCAAGGAATGACATGGAATCTGGTGAAGCGTCCGTCAGTGCCTGGCAAGCCGGAGAGGACAAGGAAAAGAACAAGTGATGACCAGTACACGCAGGTTGTTGGGGACCACGAGATGTTGCATCCTCGCAAAATTTTCTACCCAAATATAACGATAGATATATCTATGAAAACTCAAAAAGTTGTCGATTTGTTATTCGTCCACAAGTCATACAAGGAGGGAAATGCACCTTCCTCTTGACTGGAATTGAGTAACGAATGGACACCAAATATACACTGGAGAACCAAACGGTTGAGTATATCTCATTATTGACCAATAAAGGTTGCATGGTATCTGGCAGACACGAGAATACTTGATAGGAGAGATTCTTGTTTACGACCAAAGTAGCTGGAAGGAACGCTGGCTCGCAATCCTGAGCCTTCATCATTGGGTTGCCAAGACAGGATTCGATTCAGGGTTTTGGAAAAACAGTCAATGTGGCTGGGTGTGAAAATTTCAGTTTATATCTTATCGTTACTTCATGATCATTCGGAGATACATGTAACTTGGCGTCCGTGGAGGTGTTATGTGGAAGGGTACTATGCGCTTACTACCACCTCTTTCTCGTTTGTTCGTGGTGCTTCCTCTGCAACAAGTTCTGTAGATGGATGGGGCTCTCTATGACCGCGCAAAGAAGCGTTCGCTGGGGTGGCGGTTCCGGTGCCTAAAACTTCTCCATGAAGTACTTCGGGCGAAGATGTAGCAGTACCGAATGATGAAATGTGGAATCTTGTCGCAGAAAGATAGTAGTGTTTCTGTAGTGTTGACGCCATCTTCCAGTATTCCTCAGCAACATCGTCTGCAATGAAGGTTTGCTGGTAGTCCGCCACCACATGAACCTTTGTCCAGTTGTTTTTCTTGGCATGAGGTGTGCCAATCGCTTCTTCGATAGCGGCAACGACACCATCACGAATACCTCGCACATCCTCGTGGGAGCGGATTTGCAGTCCACGGAATTGTAACCAAAGAGTGTTGGTGCGTTCATCATAATTGACAAGCTGATGGACGGCTTCTTTGGAAATGACAATTCTTTGGGGTGAATGGATAGGTCGCAATCCAGGCAAAAGGTGACGGCCATATTCTTCATTGATCAACTCAGCAACACCCGTGTAGAAAGCCGCAACTGCGGTCAAGAAACCAAAATATCCAGCGGTCTTCAAGACCTCTTCGGCCCCTAATCCTACACCAAAAGCCAAAAGGAAGAAGGTCGTAGACAATAAAAAGAAGATAGTAATCAAGGCAATGTTCTTGCGCCACGTCACGACCCAAAAGCACATTGACAATATTCCCCATTGTCCAAGATAGAGTGAGTAGCCTACCGTATAAGTAGCGTCCGAGAATGTTGAGTTCAAGTTACTCCTTTGGATATACACAATTGCCCATGTGATCCAAAAAAATCCATAACATTCGAAAACTGCAAAGGAAAAGGATGATCCCTTAATAATCTCAAAGATACCCACCAAGACCTGGCCAAATCCACCCAAAGACATTGCAAGTGCAGCTACCCACACTTCGAAGCCTTTCTCGCACCAACCCATCTCAACAAACATTAGGGCCATAGTGGTCATGCCAAAGCATAGGAGCCCCAGGGGGGCTGGATTTCCCAAAGTAGACATGGTCTGTAGTTTTGATGAGGAGGAGTTGTTTCGGATGAATGTTTTGTTTTATGTCGGCAACTGACTTCGAAGAAAGATACTGGTCCGCACTTGAGGTGAAGGAGGGTTCTGCTTTCAAGACACTTCCCGGGGGGTGTTCGCATTTTGAAATGCAAAAATGAACCGGCGAAGCGTTCCACGGATGACACCGTAGGGACGGTTCGGGTCCAAACATACCGGTACCTCGTAGCTAGGTACCAGGTAGCGTATTAAACGGCCCAGGTACCAGGTGATGTCCGATGGCACCAGATTGCGGTTCGGTGTTCGGACAATTCTCTGCATTCACAATGGCAAAGTTTCCTTGTCACAGTTGAAGCTCGTTTTCTACTGTTATATTGGACTCACAGTCAGTCAAAGGTTCCGTAATAAGCCACAGAAGACAGATTGAATGGTAGTATCACCATTGACTTTTCTTGACCGTCAGGTACCGGTATTTTAGTTGTCAATTCACAGTCAATTCAGCTTTTTCCACCTTTCCGCCTACAAATGCCGGTGTTTTACTGACTACCTGGTACACCTCGTAGCAGGTACCTCTACAAGAACCAGCAGGCAGGGAACTGTTACAATAGGAAATACTACTCATCACCCTCATCAGCCTATCATCTGCATTTGTATTCTTCTGTAAAATTCAACAACCTTGTACGGTAGTAGGAATTACGTCAGACGTACCCGGTACACAGATACCGGTAGTTCGCAGCAAAAACGTGATGCCACCAGACGAGAATTCGCGAACACTGCACCATTCGCGTCCTGGTATGTATGACCACGAGACTGGGCATATCTTTACCGGTAGGTACCATCAGAAGATACCCTGAGATGCATCTGTCGTCCATAGGTACAGGTAACTAAACTAACTCGATTCTATGATGTTGTTCATGATTCCAAGGCCTTTATTATGAATATATCAATGTTTCATGCAAGAATACAAGTGCGCTGTTGCACCTGATGTTTTTCGTTTTTGAAATAGTGTAGGCGCTCTATCAAACTTTCGATCGATGATACTCTAGTCATCCATCCAAAAGTCCGCCCCTTCTTGATCATAACGTGGAGGATCTTGGAACTCCTTGGTCAACCTTTTGCGGAGATTGCTCATTGTGGATGTATTGTTGTCTGTCGTTTGTGTCGTTTCGACGGGTGGTGACAACGAAGAAGAAATGTCATTTTGACCACTGTTGTGGTTACTCAACTCTTGCAGGTCACTCGAGTGTACCAGAAGTGTACCGATGCATTGGACACGATCATCATCCTTGTCCTTCATGGGAGCGCTTTGGGTTGGTTGTGCCATTGTTGAGCAGTGTGAAAGGGGTAGTGCTTGAGATGCCTGTGATTCCGACAGCCAAGAGTATCTCCGGTAGGATTTATGAGAGTCTCACGAATTTTGATTCCAACATCATCAATAATGTAACCTACCGGTAGTACATGTGACGTGGTTCTTTGTGGTTCGACGCCTTCGTGTTTTTACAGTGGACGCGTAGAAAGAACTGGAATCCCATTACTACTAATGCGATCTGCCTACCGGTAGGTAGTGATGACAGGCTTCGGGTTTTTGGTACTGTTGCTACTAGGCAATCTTCGGTATGACATCGGTTCTCATGTTTCGACCAAATGATTATTCCCAAAGCGACAGTAGTGACGATAAGACGAAATGCAGCCACCCGAGGATAGAAAGGTGACAACTACAAGTACAGATACGAATAATACGTTGTATTTTTTTAGCTAGATTTAGTCTGCAAGGACAAAGGCTGGAACCAGCTCTTGTTCAATCATTGATCATGGTACTCGGATTCTCCAAAGGCCCCGAGTCCTAGAGAATATCCTTGTTTTGATATGCATTTGTGTACTCGTAGCATGAATATGGTTCTTGATTATGATAATGGCGGCCTAATCTAATAGAACCAAAAGTCAGGCACATCCTCTGGTGGAGGTTTCTGCAAGTCCTTTGTTATTCGTTTTTGAAGTCTAGCCATAAATGGCTCTTTCGTAGCAGTAGTTGGAGTAGTTTCACCAAACTTTCGAGAATTGGTCGACAAATCTACCGGTGGGAGCAGTATACTACCAACCACTTGTCGATCGGATGTAACAGGAGACATGGGGGCTTCGTGATGCTCCGAAAGCTCTTGTAATTCGTGGGCGGGAAGAAGCAAGGATCCAACACATTCTACCACAGGGGTGTGGTGACCTGCCATGGGATTTTCACCCTCGTTTGTTGTCATGGTTTATATCTCTAATATCTCGTTGTGTTTAGCTCTTGACTGAATGAAACTTGATTTTTTGACCTTGACCGTCGTGTGAATGGGCATGGATGCATGACGATTCGCATGCTCAGCCTTTGACGACATGATCATTCTTTCCGCACTGGCAAGGGTAGTGATACTTGGCTTCTGCTATGCGTGCAAGACTCGTTTTCTCGCTCACAATAAAGTGCCGGTAGAAATACATGAAATTCTTGTTATTCGTGATGGCATATTAGTTGCAAGTCGATTCTGACAAGTTGTCATAACCACCGCCCGTCAATTTCGAATCGACGCTTCCTTGCTCAAGAAAATAAAAAGATACCTTGTGGTTCTTTATTCCAAATATGCGAACGATGGTGTCACGTACATGGTACACATTGTATCTACTTGGTGTACCTGCCCGCACAGCTATCTACCGGTAGTTTTGTCGCAATCCACTCGAACGTTCGATACAGGGCATTGGGATGAAAATGG
Organism: Nitzschia palea; assembly: GCA_019593585.1. NCBI lineage: Eukaryota > Bacillariophyta > Bacillariophyceae > Bacillariales > Bacillariaceae > Nitzschia > Nitzschia palea. The sequence goes on along the minus strand of SWEM01000027.1, from coordinate 69,321 downwards.
CCAAAATGCAAGATACTACTTCCATCGAAGAGGTTAGTCAACGTATTGGGGCCAATCATTCGTTTCAAGTTGCTGATTTCCCCAATGTCAAGGCATGGCTTGAGACACTATGGATATTGGCCGTTGGTGATGGCCGAATATCCAAAATCTGGTTCGAACGACTGTTCTTACGCTACATCGAATCGAGTCGACACTATCACACACCTGTTCATCTGAAGGAAATGCTGGATTATATTCAGGCGTTAGAAGGAATGGGCTTGCTTGTCTCTCCCCAGAGTATGACCATTTTCCGCTTGGCGACCTTTTTCCATGATGTCGTCTATGACCCAACATCCTCCAAAAATGAAGTAGAAAGTGCGGACTTGTTTGAAGAGTTTTGCGATGAAATACTACTGGATCATTCTATTCGCACCTCTGTGAAAGATCTTATTTTAGCCACTGAAAAGCACAAAGTCATCGAGGACTCGTCTGTGGAAACAGTGTTACAACAGTATTTCTTGGACATGGACATGGCTGTTTTGGGGAAGGAATCATCAGCCTACATGGCATATGCAGGATTGATTCGCAAGGAATACCAGCATGTACCAAGGGAAATATACTGCGCCAAACGAGCAGAAATCCTGGAAACGTTTGGGAAAGGAAAAATTTTCCAATCGGAATTGTTTCACGGACTCTTGGAGACTCGGGCTCAACAAAACCTTCGAGATGAGATAAACCTCCTCAAGCAAGGAATTATCCCTGGAGAATCGGTCGACCTACCGGCATGTAGTTGACGCCTTTGTCACAAAGTGGAAATCCAGGGATTTTATGTAAGGCCAATCCTCATGCCAGACACCCATCAGCGATTAGTTGCTCGGGTGGATCTTTGGTATTTTGAAGAAAATACTTCGACCGCTACCAGTCTTATGTTGCCAGTGCTACAAATGCTGCCCTGTAGTGAATGTGCATGTCATCAAATCTTTGACCAAGTGTCCACAATAATGCAGAAGGAACGTCCCATATGCCCTCGACGTTGAGAGTACTTGTGCATGCTGTTAATGCCCATGAACCATCTACTACTAGTTGAATGTTCCAGTCATCTCGATCTCTTAACTTTCGGCTAGCTACGAATTTGCTGTTGGATATGTAAATGCGCCATTGCACCCGCACATGAATACCCAATTGATTTTTACGCGTGCGCCTTGATACGAGATTCAATGTGGGTGGTGTGGCGATTCTTCACTGAAGGTGCAGACGGATTCAAACGACGTTAATCTTCCGCTTGTTCTTGGATTTCTTCAAACATCAAGCAAGAATTCGACAACTATCACATTCTTCAGGAGGGGAGAAGCCAGTGACATAACCACAACGCCTAGGGTCATCCAGGTTGTCATCCCAACGGCACCAGCTTTCAATCACTCCTTGCAATTCAATCCGCGCTGAAAAAGGAATGTGAGTTATATGACTCGACCGACAATTCGAATTCTAGGTCTAAGGCAGCCTTGTAGCCAAGCTGTATCTAGAGTATTATCGATTCGTTGGTGCATGATTATGATTTCGAGACCTTGGTTGATGAAGCTTCATCTATCGAACCAATGGGGTTATACTACATCGTACAGGTACCAGCTTATTGCTAGGTAAAATGAATACCAGGTACCATGCATGGTTAAGGTATGGTCTGAGACATGTTTCGCAGGCATGCTTCCCTCTGCCATCGGTATTGTGAAGGGACTCTGGTACCAGGTACTACCCAACGAAAAGGTGTGTATGAGAGTCCGGTCGTCGTCCGTCAATGTTTGTCAGCCAATAGTTTCAGAGCACCCGGATCCTAAAACTGCCGACCCACGAGTTCTCATCACAAAACTGGCTCACCATCCATCCCATCATGAACTTGACCGGATTTCTTCACATTGCCCACATTGGCAATTCCATTCAATACTATAACGATTGCCCCCGCTTGCTTGAATCGATCTTAAAAGTTCATTATGGATCAGACAAAGTTACTCAAGATTCTTGTTTGCGACCGTTCGCAAGTCTTAGATCCATTTGGACCGAAGGGAATGGTGTGGCAACGAAATTCGACACACCCAATGCCATGCTTCCCGATGGCACCTATGATATCGGAAGCCTGACAGTACAAGCACTATTGGAATCCGAGAAGTGGGACTTTGTCATCATGAATGACTATACCCAATCACCTGCCCGGGAGGAGACCAGATTGCAAACCATTGACGTACTTCAAGACGATTATCTCCCGTTACTCTCTAAGTCAAACAGAGATGCAGTCGTAATTTTCCTTATGACAGTGGCTTATAAGCTTCCTGGTATTGATGGTTCGGAGGACCTGGGCTCCTATGACGAATTCACTGATAGACTTTATGCGGGATATTCTGCATACCAAGGTATCATACCGAATTCCAGAGTGGCTCCAGTAGGTTTGGCATTCCAGTATGTCAAGAATCATTACCCACAGACGAATGATTCTGCGGCCTTCTCGTGGGAGACGCTGTATTATATTGATGATCACCATCCAAGCCCTCACGGTACGCTCTTGCAAGCATATGTTCTGTTTATTACTATAACTGGCCAAGTACCGCCTAAATACAGGCGTTCATGGTGGGATAATGCTCGCTACATGCAGCCGCCAGAAAATGAACCGATGCCACTTCCTACCCGTGAGGAAGGCGCACTGTTGCGATCTATTGCTTGCACTGTTTGTAACTTGAACATTGATGATGGGTTAAATCTGAATTAAGGTCGATGCCAATCAAGCGGCATTTTGGTATTCATATGCGACATCTGGATGAATGTATCAACGCAACCGTTCACCTTACATGTCACTGGCAGCTCACTGTCAGTAGTCTCGTGTCATCCATTATCATCCTTGCAGCTCTCAGGCAACCGTTACTTGTCCTTGTAGTTGAGCCAGTGCAAGGCTTGGCTTTTCGCCAGTAGGGCACAACACGCCGACCGGAGTCAGTTATTTGTTATTTAGAAGTTGCATTATCCGTTGAGGAACCATCCCAACTGCACCATACTGTAATCACACCTTGCAGTTCCTTTCCAGCTGCAAAAGGGATGTGACATGTGACTCAAACAAATCTTCTAGCTCTAACAAAAGGGAGCCGTGTTCCTTCGCCATATCTAGATTATTTTCGAGTCGTTCCCAAGATTTTGAGACCTGATCTTGTTCGATACGACTCTTTTCCTCTAAAAACTGTAAAAGCAGTCAAGGAGATGAAGTGTCATGTACCAGGTACCCACTAAAGATGGGTAATAGGCAGTGAGCAGAATACCGGACGACGTAAACATAGGTATGCTTAATAACATGTATAAAAGGTACTAACATACGATTCCACACTCGCTGCACGATTCCGATGCCCAGAGAGTTCTGAAAGTCATCTCAAATTTATTTATTTCTGTTTTACTGAGATGTACCGTTAGTATTATTTCATCACAAAACTGGCTCGCACTGTCAATCGATCCCATCATGAACTTGACGGGATTAATTCAGATTGCCCACATTGGCAATTCCATTCAATACTATAACGATTGTCCCCGCTTGCTGGAATCGATTGTCAAAGTTCATTATGGATCAGACAGAGTTATTCAAGATTCTTGTTTGCGAGCCAACGCAAGTCTCGTTTCGATTTGGACTAAAGGAAATGGTATGGCAAAGAAATTCTCGACACCCAATGCCATGCTTCCCGATGGCACCTATGATATCGGAAGCCTGGCAGTGCAAGAACTATTGGAATCCGAGATGTGGGACTTTGTCATCTTGAATGACCATACCCAATCCCCCGCACGAGAGGAGACCAGACTGAAAACGATTGACGTACTGCAAGACGATTATCTTCCTTCACTCTCAAAGTTAAACAGCGATGCAGTCGTAATTTTCCTTATGACAGCGGCATATCGGCGTCCTGGTATTAATGGTCCGGACCTGGGCTCCTATGACGATTTCACTGATAGACTTTATGAGGGATATTATGCATACCAAGGTATCATACCGAATTCCAGAGTGGCTCCAGTGGGTTTGGCATTTCAGTATGCCAAGAATCATTACCCACAGAGAAATGATTCTGTGACCTTCTCGTGGGAGATGCTGTATTATATTGATGATCACCATCCAAGCCCTCACGGTACGCTCTTGCAAGCATTTGTTCTGTTTATTACCATAACTGGCCAAGTGCCGCCTGAATATAGCCTTTCCTGGTGGGATAATGCTCGCTACATGCAGCCGCCAGAAAATGAACTGTTAACACTTCCTACCCTTGAGGAAGGCGCACTGTTGCGATCCATTGCTTGCACTGTTTGTAACTTGACTGTTGATGATGGCTTAAATCTGCAGTAAGGTCGTTATTCCCATCAATCGGCATTTTGATATTCGCAGCCGTCCAAAACATGTACATGAACGTATCAACGCAACCATTCCGTTACAGTTAACTTATAGCTCACTGTCAGTAGTCTCGTGTCATCAATTTTCCTCCTTGCAGCACCAAGTTGTCTACCTGTAGTGATTGCCGTGCCACTACCTGTAGTACAGGAGGAGTTGTATTATTTATTATTTCCGTACCCGCCCACCCTTATGCTAGGCTCATCACCAAGCTTTAGAGAGCGATGACAATCGAATCATTTTCTAGGTCGCGTTTCTCGTTAAATCTGAGCTTGTCCGGCCGACCGATCGCCCGTTGGCACCAATTGCCATCACATCTTAATCATTGAATAGACAACCACAAACTATCACGTATCATGGAAGTAGTAGTACCTAACAACGAGCGGTACCACCACTATTGGCCGGAACTGCATCCACAACGTCAACCAACAGTATTTGAGTCGCATAGCCCCGACAAAAAGCTCTCGATGCCCAATGTCACATGCCAGACCAAGTTATCCGTTGGTGCCTCTTCTCATGGTTGTACCAGGATACAAGCCAGACAAATAGGTCCAAATGTCAAGCTGCATTTGTGACAGTGTCAAGGAGTTGCTGCTCCAAATGGATGGGCACCATTGAACGGGAGGAGCGATTGAAGGTGCACTCGTGTGACGTAGTTTTAGTCAACAAATCTTGGATGGGAGTCAACAATAATGCGAAAGGACTGCACCGTATTCCCGCTATTGAGAGTTGTAGAGTACCAGATACATGATGTCATTGAATTCATGCAAATAGTTGATTTTTTCTGTCATCTCCATTTTCCAACTTTCAGATGGCCTAGATATTATTCCACTACCATTTTTTTCTTTGGGATATTTGACGGTGATTGTGCTGTCACACTCGCACGTGCCCATCCACTTGAATTCTGTTGGTGACCGATGTGCTTGTTGTATCGTGTCTGTTTCACGACCTTTTTCACAGAAGGTGCTGATTGTTCGAACAATGTAATGATGCTCCCAAGAAGCGGGATGTTCGACAACCATCTCATTCTTCCGGGGGTAACCACAACGTCACGATTTACAATTGGGGAGCCATCCAAACTGCACCATTCGTTAATCACTCAGCGACGTAACTCGACCGACAACTCAAACTCTATAGAGTCACTGGCAAAGAGGCAACCTTGGTGAATATGACAGCAGTGAGCAGTGGCGAAAACTACGTATAGCTTTAGGTACTATTAATGACATACATGTATAGGTACTATCACAAACACAGGCCGCCAACTGCCAACCATTGACTGTGAGTTCTTGCCGCAAAAATGACCAACTCTGTCCACATTCAAGTCATGTCTGGCAACGGAAGCATGACCAATGAGCACATTCGAATTGCACACATCGGCAATTCCATTCAATACTTTAACGATTGTCCCCGCTTGCTTGAATCGATCTTAAAAGCTCATTATGGATCAAGAAAAGTGATAAGTCAAGATTCTTGTTTGCGAGCGTGCGCACGTATAGTTTCCCTTTGGACCAAAGGAAATGGCATGACAAAGAGATTCGCGACACCCAATGCCTTGCGTCCCGATGGCACCTATGATGTCGGAAGCCTGACAGTACAAGAACTATTGGAATCCGAGGCGTGGGATTTCGTCATCATGAATGACTATACCCAATCACCTGCCCGAAAGGAAAAGAAAGAGAAAACGCTTGAGGTACTCGAAAAGAACTATCTTCCGTTTCTATCAAAAACAAACAGAGATGCAGTCGTAATTTTCCTTATGACAGCGGCCTATCGGCGTCCTGGTATTAACGGTTCAGAGGACCTGGGCTCCTTTGATGATTTCACGGATAAGCTTTATGCGGGATATGCCGAATACCAAGCCATCGTTCCGAATTCCAGAGTGGCTCCAGTAGGTTTGGCATATCAGTATGTCAAGAATCATTACCCACAGAAGGATTCCGCGACCTTCTCGTGGGAGATGCTATACGCTATTGATGATCTGCATCCAAGCCCTCACGGTACGCTCTTGCAAGCATTTGTTCTCTTCATTACAATAACTGGCCAAGTACCGCCAAAATACAGCCTTTCTTGGTGGGATACGGCTCGCTACATGCAGCCGAAACGTAATGAACCATTGCCACTTCCTACCCTTGAGGAAGGCGCGCTGTTGCGATCTGTTGCTTGCACTGTTTGTAACTTGAGCGTTGAAGATGACACTTTTCTGCAGTAACAGTAAGGTCCTTATGCCAATCAATCGGCACTTTGATATTCTTAGCCATCCAAAACATATCCATGAACGTATCAAGGCACCCGTTCACTATACAGTTATATTAACTCATGTCTCAGTCAGTCGTCCTTGCTACCATTACTACCGTGAGTTGGGATGCCTTTTAGTGTGAAAAGTCGGGCTCAGTTTTCGCCAGATGACATGCCACAAAAATCAATCTATCACAATCATAGTTTTGTGGAACAGTTAGATGGCCTGCTAGACCTTTCATGGCGACACCAGATAATCCTTGGAACGCTTGCTTCATGATTCGCATAGTGTTTGGGGCAACCTGTCAACTGGTGTGGACATGCATGACACTTGCGGCTGCCAAAGCCTCGTCAAAAGCATCAGCGGCTGACTATCTCGAACCTCGAGTTATTGATCTTGTGGATCAAAGCGGACGGACACCGTTGCATTACGCTTGCTCAAGTCGGTTTTCTTCGGCTGCTGCCTCCCACCATGTCAAGGCAGGAGCTATGTTGATTTGAGATGTTGAACCTTCCAACATGACTCCTTGTCATTTATGTGCACTGAATCCACGCTCACCGGAGTCGTCATAAGTCATAACATACTAACATTGTATATGTACTTTTTTCAGAAGTTGTACTAACGTTAGTATTAACCCGGTACCGGGTACAATTCGTTAATCTAGTGTACTCCGTCATATGATTCAATTGCTCGCGTGACCATAACTTCATTTATAAACGTGATCGCGACGTTCTCATTATGGCCCCAGGTGTGACGTAAAGGTCGAACATCGGGGAGAACCTTAAGCGGACGTTTTAGAGTCCTGATTGAAGAATAAATGATGCTTCTGGTCGCTGTGGGAATTGAAAGGAGAAATGTGAATGACCTGCGTCCTCGCGAGTACATTTATTATCACGATAAAAGTTTAACGCCCCAGGAACAATACGTTGTGCCACGAAAGCTCGTGTTGTCGTGTTGGCAGTAACAGTAAACCGTGATTACCCACAGGAACGTTACCTACCGGTACTTCCGGTCAATGTTGCAGACATACCGTAGTTGCAGTAGCGATTGGGAGCTTAAGTGTCATTTTGTGTGGTGGACGAGTTGGGTAGGACAAGAGGCCTCTTCTCGAGACCGTCGCGTTCATCGCCGTCAGTACCAGGTACCAGATCTACGGGATGTTGGATAGAGAAGCTTTTTTTGAAAGCGGGGAAGAAGCATGACACGTCACTCAAAATCACTCCGTTCTTCATGCCGTTTATCATTCGATCGAACCTACGTACTTCGACTTTAAATAGGACCTTGCTTGGGGCATGGATGCCTTTTAAATCAAGGAACTTGGCCATTTCAAGTACCATGCATATGTGGCATCCAGATATGCTGAGCAATCTTACAGTTGAAAGACCTACCAACACTAGTAGATGATCGTGATCACGTCTGCAGCCACATTTTCGTGGAGATTGCAACCACAGTTCGTCATCGCACCAGGCACCTACGCACCTAGACTTTTAGTGTAGACTTAGCATCATAAATTGGTCGTTGTGCTGGGCAAGCAACCGCGTACGACAACTCTTCATGCTAACAATAACAAGAAGCGAGGATCATGGAAAGTGAAAGACAGCTTGATGCTCGGGCACTACGAGGGACGTCTTCGCATTCCGATTTGAACACAGTAGTCTTGATGATGAACTACATTATGCCTCCTCCTAGTAAGGTTGCAAGTCACGATTTGATGTTTTCGTTACTATCTTTGTCCATGTGGAGAGACAAGCACTTGTTGGAACACGTTTTTGGAAACCGACCTTCGTACGAGCAGATAAATACTCTTCCAGGACTTGCGTGCCACAACCAATTTCTACCACCACGACCTTCGGAGAATCGGACCACAACGGTTCTACACCAATCGGTCACAGCAACCGCCCTTATTCTTGACTCAAACTTGGACTCATCAAGAAAAGAATCACCTTCAACAAGCGAGAAGTTGTCGTCACGCGGGGGTGTTCTTGAACAGGTGCAACGATCCAGTACCACGGACGAAAAAGCAACGACTGGAAAAATCAGTACTAGTCAAACGTCGTTGGCGATCAAATGGCTGTCCTCGCTAGAAGAGCTTCGCCGTTACAAGGAGCAACACGGCGACTGCATTGTACCTCGTGGGTATGCAGCGAATCCAAAGCTTGCCAGTTGGGTAGCGGAACAAAGGAAACAGTATAAACTGATGAAGACCGGAAACCCTAGCAGCATAACGATGGAGAGAATTCAATTGTTAAACGAGCTTGGGTTTGCTTGGAATGCACAAGAAGAAGCATGGAAGCGTCAAATTAGAGATTTAGTGACGTTTTCCAAGAAAACTGGACATTGCCATGTTCCGCTCAACCACAAAACTTACCCAAAGCTTGGACTGTGGGTGAAAGAGCAACGGAGACATTACACCCTCATGAAACAAGGGAAACAATCTCATATGAATGAGGAGCGAGTAAAAGCATTAGAGGACATTGGCTTTTGTTGGGACACGCACGAGGCAGCGTGGATGGAGCGCTTTCGCGAGCTGGTTGAGTTCAAGCAGGAATATGGGACTTGTCTGGTTCCCGGTGGCTACTGTGAAAATCCGAAACTCGGAACTTGGGTCCAACATCAACGAAGACAATACAAAAGGTTTAAAGAAGGAAAATCTGACAGTTATATCACAAAGGAACGGATTGACGCTTTGGAAAAACTAGGCTTCATCTGGAACCCACGCGAAGGCAGATCCCTGCAGGTGGCTTTCCAGTCTGCTAAGAATGATGCAACGTCAACGAGGAGCCCCCCTGTGGTCTGCTCGGGAGCGGCTTCATCATCCTGCAGCACTCGTTCAAGTACGTCCAAGGAGCTTGTTTCTATGGAGCAAATGATTGTACCATCCCCAAAGAGGCGGCGCATGTCCTAGAAATGGCCGTGCTTCGGTAGCTCTATGCATATAGTATAACAATGTTTTTGAGTCTGACAGTTTTATTTACACGTTAGTCGATTCTGTCGAAGCGTTAAAACGACATGACTTGATGATTTTCGGGGATATTGCCTCCCACCTTTTCCGAAGAGGAAAAGGCCTACCGAAGCGATCCAGCATCCAGGTGGTTCGTTATAGAGCCTTTTGTCGGGTTCGGATGCACCGTTTACGTTGTTACCGGTAATTAGCCTATTTTCCCTGTCTCAACGAATTGATGTCATAATCTTTTGATCGAAATCAATCCTTTCTTGATTGCATTCACCTTTCTCATTTTTTAACCAGAAATAACTACAACAGCATGACATCATCGTCAACATCTCCTCACGTTACGTGCTTCTTTCATCACGATACTAATACCTGCACATACGTTGTGAAGGATGCCGAGTCCAACCATGCCATGATTGTGGACCCCGTCATGGATTTTGATGCCGGTGCCGCGCGAACGTGTCACGAACACAATGAGAAGGTTGAATCGTATTGTGTCAAGAACGATTTGATTATTGACTACATCATTGAGACTCATGTTCATGCCGATCACTTGACTGGTGCGAATTACTTGGCTACCAAATTTCCCGATGCCAAGACGGCCATTGGTGAAAATGTCAAGACGGTTCAAGCGGTATTTCAAAAAATATTTAATTTGGATGGCGACAAGGACAACTTTGTACCCGATGGGAGTCAATTTCACATGTTGTTAAAGGACGGTCAAGTCTTGACGCTTGGAAATTCAGAAGTTAAAATTATGCATACACCGGGCCATACTCCGGCTTGTATCGCCTTGGTCGTTGGTGATGCCGTTTTCACGGGCGACACTCTGTTCATGCCAGACATGGGAACGGCCCGATGCGATTTTCCTGGGGGATCAGTGGACCAATTATATCAAAGCATTCAACGCTTGTACAATGAATTGCCGGAAAGTACCCGTGTCTTTGTGGGTCACGACTATGCTCCCAATGGTCGTGAATTTGCTTGGGAAACGACCATTGGTGAATCCAAAATGTCGAATAAGCAATTGCAAGCCCAAACCACATTGGAAGAATTTGGAGTTTTCCGTCGAAATCGCGATGCCGAATTGAAAGCTCCCAAGTTGATCATTCCCTCTTTACAAGTTAATTTGCGCAATGGTGCCATGCCGCCCTCGGAAGAGAATGGTATTGTTTATCTAAAAGTACCAGTGAATGTGATTGGAGGTGGAGGTACAAAATAGACTCGAATCATCATTATTTTGATAATTGAAGGATATGGCCAAACCACGCCGGCTGGCTGGCCCCTTGACGGCGTTAGTCAGATCACCAGTCTTGAGGGGTTGGAACGAAAAAATGGTGAATATCTGTTATGTATGTATACGAACTTTGCTTGACACTCTCTGTACCAGGCTTGCATGTAAAAAATGAGAATACTACTAGACGAAAAATAGGCATGAATTCCATTTTGGTACATAAGAACCGGTATTTCCTCTACCAAGTTGCCAGATACACAGTGTGAAAACAATAAAATATCGCAAGATACTTGCAGTTATCTCACTTTACAGGTCTTTGTTAGTTGTTCATGGTCTCTAGAAGAGAGCAAGGTGATTTCCGCAACACATTGGAAATGTACACTGTAAACTTGTAAGATGGGAATCTACTGTCCGTTTGTCCGATATTTGTCCGCGCAGTTTCTGTACCTATTGACAGTTGCAAACGGCCGGTGTCAAAACTGGAACCCACTTTGCGCACTCCTGTCAATATATATATTCAGTGCAAGGAGCCATGGTGAATCGAAGCATGGCACCGGCAAGTAACAAGGCCGCCGATGGTGCCTCTACGGCTAAAGAGGTATACGAGGTCACGGGTGATGCTTCCGCAGCATTGCGACTCGTGTCCAACGACGATGACAGTCCCTCGGAGGCCTACAACAAATGCGTACTGCAAGCCATGATGAGTGGCAACAGTGACACCGGTATTTGGAGAGAGTTGCAGCGACTGGAAACGCCCATTTTACAACACCCCACAACGGCCGCCCGTAAAAGGCAATGTGATGAGTGGACCATGGCGTACAATCGTGGCTTGTTATTACTCGCCCGAGGTCAAGCCACATTGGCCATGGCAACCGTATGGAAGGCCTTGCAATTCCTATTTTCGGATACGACAACTTCCACTAGGAAAATTCCTCAAGACTTGCTCCCCATTGCTTGTCGTATGGGTCTATTAATGTTGGAGGGTGTCCTCACCTTGTCGGTTGGTTCACCAACGGGGATTCCCAATGAATGGTGTTGGAAAGATCCGAGTGGTGATGATGATGATGATGATGACTCGATGATGGATCTATCGACGTTTGTTTTGGACAAGTTTCTAGTGTGGATTTCCAAGAGTGTCGATGAGATTACTACATCGGATCAACATCAACTCAAATTCTCTCTGAGTTTATACATGGCTCGCATGGACTTTTTGCAACGGAACGAGGGCAAAATGGTGGACGCTCGGGTCCGGTCGGCACGCAAAGAACTCAAACAAGCCATGGAAATTTTTCAACACAAGCTCAAATCAGCGGCTGATGCGGCAAGTACCGCATCGGAAAGTGCCATTTCTGAAGGTGCCGCAGCGGGAATCATTTCTCTTCCCGGTAGTACCATTGTCTCCCACAATAGTAGTAGTAATACCGACGCACCATTGCCCCGTTTTTTACAGCGGCACAATCAAGCCGCCTTAAATCTCAAGGCCAATACCGAGCAACTCAAAGGAAATATTAAAAAGTCATTGATATTATGTGGGGAAGCTCAAGCTGCCCATGTTACCACCAATTATGATGCCATGCACTACAACAATTTGGCCATTGTCTATGCCACCCATGGCAAGGCGCACTTGGCACTACATTCTTGGAGCAAGGCCATTTCGGCCAATACCAAATCCTTGTTGGAATCCGATGGGACAGTATCCTTGGATGTTACCTGCAAGATTCTATACAATGCGGCTATTGGAAGTTTGAAGGCCCGCAACTTTTTGGCTGCCTATGAATGTTTAGGAACCTGTTTACAAAATTCGGATATTTGGAGACAACGAGCCAAGGCATGGCTGCGTTTGGGTGAAGCATGTCTTGGTCTTTGGTCGATGCATCAAAAACAACAAGGCATGGAGGGTTCACTGCCTGGAAATTCAACGTCGGGATTAGGAGGAAATTGTGGATTTGCTGCCATTGAAATTGGAGGGTGAGTAGAGATTGCGCTACGTTATGATGGGGATTGTTGTGCTCATGAGTATGATTTGATTGGTCTGACCATTGTACCATCACTCCGTTGTAAAAAGGGAAGCGAAAGGAGTGTTGCTGGGAGCGTCTGGCGGTGATCCAAAGGACATTGGACCTTTGGCGAGCGTGTTGGCCAGTCCCGCCGACTTGCAACAATTGCAAATCAACCCCTTCACGAGCTAGAGCATGCTTTGAATGTGCCTTGGACATTATGAAGAATGGTAGTGGTCAGGAATCCAAGGACCAAATGGTTCTCATGTCGGCTCAGCTTTCCATGGCATATATTGGCTTGGAAACACAAGACTTTGCATCATCGCTCGAGTTTGCCAAGGCAGTCTTGGAGAATGAATTGCCAGAAACAGGATGTGATTCCGCACGAAAGGCCATGTTCCAACGACAGCAAGCAACAGCTCGGATGTATGCTTCGGAAGCATCGTGTATTCTCGGTGACGCCATTGCCTCCATGAAGTACCTGGTGGGAGATGGTAAGAATGATGCCTTTGATCGATTAGCGAGTGCCCTGGGGGAGTCACCATTGAGACAGCCGCTAGTCATTCCGGAAACCAAGGCAAGATGCGTCTGGCCAAGGCACAAGCCATGGTTCGATGTTCGGCCAGCGCCGCATCCGCTGGTATGGGCAATCTAACCGCCGCCAAACAACTAGCCATGTCCGCACAGGCCATGTCACGAGAAGGTTCCTACGCAACGCGAGCGCTTGTCTATTGCATGTTGCGCGAAGGAAATCGAGGTGCGGCTCTCACCTTGCTTAGATCGGCACGATGATGATGGTTACATTACATTTAAAATATTCCAAACGTCAGAGAAGTTAGTGTCGCTAGTCCAAGTTCCTTGCGACAAGACAGCGCAGAGAGGGTGTTTTGTGTGACGCCGTCCTAGCCAGTGGGCCCTGGAATGACTACATTTTCGCTATGCAAAAAAAAGTTTTGTGTCAAGTCGTCAGGGATTGTTGCTTTTCAAAAGCTTGATGATGATGATGATTCCAACCATTCTGATCCCCACTTAGTGAGACCTACAAACTAAAATCTAGAAAAGATCTCTGCATCCATTCTTGCTATGTGCTGCTCGTTCCATATCGTTTTCCTGCTCCTGATGACCATTGTTATGATATCTACTGACAGTGAAAAGAATTGGAACTCTGACTACTTGGATTAAATGCATGGATTGGACAACAGACAGCCACCCATCACAGTACCTTGTACTAACGTTGGTACGTGTCAATTGTTGACACACGGCAATTTTCTTTCTTTCAGGGCACTACAAGTACCATCAGCCTCAATTGAACATCTACACTTGCAAGTTTGGGCATCTTGTGAGGATACCAAATCATGGGCTTGAAACGAAGAATCATAATGTCCTTCATCTTAAAGACTGCAATTTCCAGTTCGGGATGGAGAATGACCTCGGCATTTACCGCTACGCCCCAACGATTGTGTCGAAATCATCATCCATCATCGCGACAGAATTTCTCTCGGCGGTGGTCATCCACGTCTCCTGATCAGCAACGAAAACAACAACAAGCACCAGCAACAGCATCAGCAACCGAAACCAAGTCACCAGCAGTAGTGTTGCGAAATACTGGTGGACTACGAAAACTCCCCGTTGTCAAGAATCCCACAGAACTCATGGCGACGGCACAAAAGGCAACCAATCGAGTCAAGAATGATGCGTACGTTGGATATGGCGCATGAATCATGATCCTGTTTTGTTGTTTCTTTCTCTTTTCTGGTTGTCTCACTTCCTAGGTCGTGCCTTATCTTTCTTTATTGTTTGTTTATTGGATTCAACAGTACTATTCAAAATGTTCGTACCCGGGCCCGAAAGCATGCCGTGGAAAGTCTAAATGCCATGACCCAGGCTCTTTGCATCCCTCTCCGAGATGTGGTGGATGGATATCGTCGAGAATGGCGTCGATTACATCCCTTTGAACGGGTAGTTGCCGATTTGACCGCTAGGGCTCGACAAAAAAAGGATGGTTTGACCTTGGCCGATGTTTTGAATGAAATACACGAGGGACGGAAAATGGTGCTCGAGTTGGGAAAAGAATGGATTTACAAGGCCAAAAATGCCGAAACGGCCAAGGATGCCAATCAATTCGCCCAGGAGGGAATGGATCGATTGTTGGAATTATATCAGGAAGTGGCGGTGGAACCAGTGGCCAGTATTTTGGATATGCAAAAAAGTCTGCGCAGTGCTCCCGCTGTGCAGCTCGATACTCCTGCGGTCGTATTGGTGGGTGCTCCCAATGTGGGCAAGTCCTCGATTGTGCGATTTATATCCTCGGCGACTCCTGAAGTTAGCAATTATCCATTTACGACAAGGGGTATGACTTTGGGTCATGTCGAAGTATTTTGGGATTCCGACAATACCATTGCCGGAGCGGCAGTTCCCACGTCTCTACGGAAACAGTCAACTCTCTCACCCGATGTCGTCTCGGGACGATATGCCTATTCACAATTTTGTCAAGTCATGGATTCACCAGGATTGTTGGTTCGTTCCGATGCCGAACGCAATGAAATGGAAGAGTTGACCTTGGCGGCCATGAAGCATTTACCTACCGCCGTCATGTATGTCATGGATTTAAGTGGTCAAGCGGGAGACAAATGTTCCAGTATTGAGGATCAATTGCAATTGCGACGAGAAGTTCGATCTCGCTTTCCTCGTCGGCCTTGGATTGATGTGGTTTCCAAAATTGATTTGGGGATTGTGGATGGTGCCTTGGAAGAGTTGGAAGAGATATTGGATGGGACACCCTACATCAAGTTGAGCCTACATAAAGGTGAAGGAATTGAGGAATTGCGAACCGAGGTGTTGAGGATGCTAGGGGAAGTTCGGGTCGTCCTGGATGCCATGGCCGCTGTCGACGAACGAAGTGCTCGAAGACAATAATAGTACATGTCTCCGTTTTCTTCCTGTTGCCACGTTACCAGGTACAGTTAAAGAGTAGCCCATATAGTAATGACACCTACACTAAAGTTGAACGATGTTGTTGCCCTCTACAGGTACTATTCTAGGTCGTGAGACATCTTATTAGCCCAGCATCCTAGTAAAATACTAACTTTAGTAGTGATTCTATCGTCGTCTCGATCGAACGGAGGTCACGGTCGTTTGAATACTCGATTCAATCATTCCCACCACTGTAAACACCCCACCGACGATTGCCATGATGGAAGTACAGTAATCATACCAATGCACCTTGGTCTTTCGATAGCTGACCGAAATGGGTGACAAGTCATAGACAAATTTGGCTTCGGGTACCATATCGGTTCGATACAAGGTCAATTGGGAATTGGGCAAAATTTGATAGACGCGCAAATCTCTATTCCCCACTCTTAGTCCATCCACCTTGGTCGACACAATTTTGAGGTAGTGATGGTAGGCCTCGTGCAAATTTTCCGTGACATAGATATTGCCATTGAGTGGAGTGATTTTGGATTTGACTTCGGCTGGGACTGTGGCTTGGCCATTTTCGATTCGAATAATGGCCATGGGATCACCAATCGATAAAGAGTTGACCATATGACTTACATTGGTCATTTGGGGTGCCAAATCATGTTGACTGGATCGAGCTTGAATGTGAAAGTTTCCTGGTGCTCTATCCAACAGCAAATGTCCCTGCAACTGACATCCTGGATGCTCGTCATCCTTCCATTCGTGATACAACCGTCGTTTGGCGGTGAGAGCACGATCATGCCATCGTTGCGTTGCCTTGTTCTTTTCCTCTTCGTCCAAACGTTCCCGAGCTCCTAGTTAAGCGATAGAGTAGTATAGAAGTAGCACGCACGATCAGAAAAACAATCGCATAAGCATTCACGTCGCAACGATTACCGGCAACAGTAGAAGAAGGGACAGTCACTATTCACCGATAGTACAATTGTGCTTACCTTCATGGGCCTTGTGCAGCGTCCGTGTAATTTCTCCGCGCTCACCCTCTTCGGTCAGCATCGTCTTGTATTGTTCTTCGACATGATAGAGCCATTCTACCATTTCAATAAGGGTTCTATGTCCATTGTAGTCTCCACCCTGCCAGGGTTTGCCATCCACAAATAGGCGCAAGGTGGGGTAGGCTTGAATCCGTTCCTCAAAATTACAAAGTTCGCCGTGAATCACACAATCGATTTTGGCAATCACCACGGGGAGTTCAACCTTTTCGGCCGCACTATAGTCTTCGCTGGTATAATCTTCTTCATGTTCCTTGTTGTGTTCGGCTGCATCGACCATGACTTCGGCCAAGGCTTCCCAGGTCGGTGCCAAATCTCGACAATGACTACACCAACTGGCATAAAAATCGACAAAGACATAATCATATTCATTCTTGTAATACTCGAGACTTTCGGGATCCAACGAAATGGCATCCTCTCCATTTTCATGCAATTCTTCAATCGTTTCCGTGACCGATGCATCAAACAAATCAATATCCTTTTGATTGCGATTGCGACCCTTGTAACCCTTGCGGACGCCCGTTGCATCGATATTCCATTTGGTGACATGAGCCGTCACATTTTGATCCGTTCCCAACGCACTGACTACATCAATCACGGCCCAATCACAACGTAAATCCATCATGGTAATGTTAAAATTCAAACGAATTCGAGGATCATCGGAACGATCCAAGGCCAAATCTTTGACCATCCTTTATTTAAATAGAATATAATATAAAAAGTGGTAGGTATTTCACGCAACAAGAGTGCAGAATGCAATGTGAGCCAAACGCACCATAGACGCAAAAAGCAACCCCGCCGCTCCTTCCAAACGTAGAACTTACGTTGAGGAAAAGAAAGCACTCGTTTCATATAGAAACAAGACAATCATAATGACTAGAGAGATGTAACTAAAGATACTCCCCCGACGAGTCCCTTCCATCAAATCGGCGGGGATCTTTCGGTACATGTCCACATGGGCAGCCCACGGTCGATTCATCATTTCTCCTCCAAACTACCGGTGGTATGGCGTCACAATAAATAAAAGAGTGAACTGGCCAAAAGAGAGAGAGAGATTGAAGGTATTTTGTTTGCTTGTTGTATTGATTGATTTCGCTCGTTCCTCAATACTACTAACTGCAACAGTCGGCACTCGAGAGGAGGTTGTAATGGTGGTCGTTGCACCGATCGCCATGGCCGAAACTCGATTTTCGTCCAATCGGCGGACGTAACAAATGAATAGGTACCTACCGGTAGTAGGTACAATACATACTTGCGTGTATAGCCAGTATCATTTGTCAGTCAATCGAGTCAGTGATTGTACCTTTATTTTCATTCTCACTTTCACTTTCACTTTCACTTGTCAATACCAGACAGAAAAAGCTAGATCACACAAAAATAACCACTGTAAATGCTGATATCGCGGCGTGAGATAGCGTGGACGATCCCATGGGCCTTGATTTCCACAGACGACATTGCCAGTACTGGTGGTGGTGACCATCGTCAGATACCCATTCTCTGTGATTGGATTTGTCGCTGGACGCCCAAGGAATTGCGAGTGGCGATTCAAAGCAGTTCGGGACGATTCTTGTATCGTGGGGCGGATGCTGATGCTGATGCTGCTGATGAGGATGATACAGGACATCTCCGTCTATCAAATACTTTGCAAGAACCTTTGCCTGACTTGTTATTTCCCGAAACGTACAATAATGATGCGGCGGCGTTGGCTTATTTTCAATGCTTAGAGACGAGACTTGCCAACGCACAGTCCTGGAAGAGTTTGAATACTCAGTCGCGGGGAAGAATCAAGGCATTGCCATCGACAGGGCATATTGCGACTTCGGATCCACAAGAAGCAGGAAAATGGGGTCCCGTCGTTTCCGTGTGGCCGATTGGAACGGAGTGGTCCTGTGTCTGGCCTCGTGACCGTCCAACCTTTTATGAATCGGGACAAAGTTCCTGTACGGGGGACTCTCTGGTGATAAATACAGATCTAATGGGGGCATTGCAGCAACCTCGTGAAGTCTTGTTTGCCACGAGAGGCGTCAAGAATGTCAACTTCCCAAGCGATATTGCACCTTCGGCCTTTTTTACCATACCGCAACGACATGACCAAAGAATTCGAGAGAGGCTGGAGATGCTAAATTACGGATTATTCTGATAGGGAAGCATAGGAAAGCGTTTGGAAGGCGAGATTCACTGTCAGTTGTCTATTAGCCATGATGGTCGGGCCACATTGAAAGAGATCTTTCCTCGATTCTGTTGGTAAAATCATTCATGTCTCATTCTTCGGATGGTTGGTCTTTGGGTGGACCCCGGTGGTCTAGGATTCCTCTTGCACATTGCATCCCTTTGGCATTTGTTCTAGTGGACACGTCACACTATACACCGCGATTGTGTAACATTTTGCTTTCACACAGTCAACGTCCGCGATCCCATTTTTTTAAGTGTGCAGATGGTTCCGTTGACTCCTGTACACTGATGATTTCTCCTCCACGATTGTTTATTACAGTACGTTGAATGTCCACGGTCCTCACCGGCGTCACCCGAAAACCCAAAATATTGGAGATACCAAGACCTCATTTTCGCAAAATTCAAGGTTTCGTTTTCAACTCTCTAAATCTTTTTTGTTGTACCACCACCATGGCCTCACCATCAAACTCCACCAATTCGGCCACTGTTCCAAAGGAACCAAGCAGCAGCGATGACAAGGTGGAACAAAGATTCGTATATATACTCCTCTTGGAACCCGGGTGTAGATGGGAAAATGGGTCCTCAACAACCAATGTAGTCCAGGGAGTATACTCCTCGCGAGCTGCTGCGGTGGAAGCGGCCGGTCAGGTGTATGTTTATTCGTATGTTTTTCCGGAGGAGAGTACTTTTGACGAACTTATTGCCAATGAATACAAGAATACTCACAAAGATCGTCGAAACGATCCACCCAAACCTGATAGTGACGATGGCCTTGAACTGCTTCTCGAAATTGAAGACCGCAAGAAGGGCGTACGTGAATCGGTGTATGTCAAGAAGTTTCTGATCGAGGATTAGGATCTCTCTTCCATACAGACGTTGAAGGTGCCAACTTGGAAATAATGTCCATGGTTCGACCAGTCTCCGCGATGTTGAAATTCTCAAAGATATGAATTCTGAGGCTGATGGTTTCAAAATCCTGTTTGAAAGTTGTGTTAATGGACGAGATGTGTAAGACGTCCCGAAAGTTACTGTAAAGAATATGACTTGTTGATTAGCATTCTGTACTTGGAATAAAACCCAACGGATTTTCAGATTTTAGTAGTACACGTTCACCGGTAGTAAAATATGGTGCCACGTACGTGTAGCAGGTACAGAATTACCTAAACCCCTCGACGCCAAAAGGAGAAGAATAATCCGTTCCTCCACCAATGAAAACTGAAAACGCAAGGAGCCCTTCGCGTTGACCGTGTCTGTGACAAGATACCGTCGGAACGTGGGAAAGATCCACGACAACTCGTACTACGAGGTTGGTAACTGGCGTTCCCCGTCGGAATACCAACAGGCGGTACAAGAATCGCGTCAACACCCAACACACTCGTACTTGGAAATCATCAGTTGGACCGACGAGGCTTCCCATTTTCAACGACCATGGCTACCTCGACACCCATCCGCAAGGCGAACCTCCTAGAGTCAATGGCTCTAGGAGGAGTCGCAGCTTCCTTTGCAGTAAACTTTACACATCCAATTGTAGGTCCTTTTCTTGGCGGCAGGGCCAGTGCCATGGCACGGTTTCATTGTACAAGAATTTTTGAAATCTGACAGTTTGCTTTTTTTTCCTTGTCCACGTTGGTTGTTGCCTTTTTATATTTTTAGGAATTAGTCAAGACTCGCATGCAGGTTTCGGGAAATGGAATCATGGTAACAGTGTCCGAGACTGCTAGCAAGGAAGGTATTGCCGCCTTTTGGAAGGGACTCACCTTTGCCTTTGGGCGAGAGCTATCCTACACTAGCGTCAAACTTGGAGCCTATGCCCCGGTGCGAGACTTTTTGGGAGCTGGAAAGGATGCCCCATTTTACGTGAAATTCTTGGCCGGTGCCATTACTGGTGGTGTAGGAAGTTTTATTGGCAATCCCTTTGATGTATTGAAAACTTTGGCACAAACCAACAAGGAAAAGGCCGTGCCCCTGATGACTTTGGTATCCGACATGCACAAACAACAAGGTATCGCTGGATTCTACCGTGGTGTCGAAGCGAATGTGTTGCGTGCCTGTGTTTTGAATGCTACCAAGATGGGATGCTACGATATTTCCAAGGGATACGTGACAGATTTGAGTACGTTATTATATCGCATGGATTCGAATGGCATTGGTCGACATTTTGAACAAAACCTCACATGGACTGTTTTTTCCTACTTGTACAGCTGGCTGGGAACGCAAGGACATTCGCACATCATTTTCCAGTGCATTTATTGCTGGATTCTTCATGACTTGTACCGTGTCTCCCTTTGATCGTATTCGTACGAATTTGATGAATCAACCTACCGACAAGAAGATTTACGACGGCTTTGTCGATTGCGTTGCCAAGACGGTCAAGGCAGATGGTGTTGGTAGTTTGTGGCGTGGATTTATTCCAATGTAAGTTGACAGTGAAACGATTGATAGCAACAGTCGTCGTTGGTCGTCAATCTTGGTTCTCACCGTCCAACGACCAACTACTCGTCGCTTCTACAGTTGGGCTCGTTTTGCTCCCCAGGCTACCCTTCAATTGTTGTCGATTGAATACTTGTACGGCGTTTGCGGATTCAAGAGTATTTGAGAGCGAGAGAGTGTTGGAGACACTTGGTCACAATATTGAGGAAGGAAAAAACCGAGATTATCATAGGGCCGGACTGACAAAATGACATGAGGATGGAATCATCAGGGAATCGAAGTGTTTCGCTGGTGCTTCTTGACTCTATGAGCAAAATGACAGAACTCGACCAGTTAGTAGGCGATGATCACAAAATAATTGTAAAGTCAGCGACGAACAACACGTGTAAGGTTTTATGTTAATCTACAACGGATTATTGTCATTTCCTTGGCCTTTCTTTTTTCGGCTCGGCAAGATATGTTACGACTTGGCGGAAAAATCTTCTAAAAATGAAAAAGGCTGCTCATTCGATGTGAGCCAAGGTGATCTCGGACGTGCGGCAATACTAATGACAATTTGATCCTACGACGACTGAATCGGTTGCGCATG
Organism: Nitzschia palea; assembly: GCA_019593585.1. NCBI lineage: Eukaryota > Bacillariophyta > Bacillariophyceae > Bacillariales > Bacillariaceae > Nitzschia > Nitzschia palea. Next base: position 47,367 of record SWEM01000027.1, on the reverse strand, counting down.
GATTGTGAGACAATCATCTTTTGTCATTTCTACCTCAATTTTATGTGTTGGATATTGACTGTGAAGCCTACTCATAGTCAAGAGTTTGGCAAGCGAAGTCACGAGTCCATCATGCAATCTTCGACTCTTGCGGGGAGACACATAGTTATCAAATTGTATTCGCAAACGGTAACTTACGGTGTCACGGTTTTAACTCTCCGTGACCAAGTCTGCTGAGGCTCAGTATTATACAGTGCGAATCCGCTTGCGAACCGCAACATATACGGGTCCTTTTGCGATTCTTGTCGTTCGCCATGGCCACTAAACCAGGTATGGGGAGCCCCGCGAAGGACCAGATTCGCAAGGTGAAAAAAATCGAAACGGCAAAATTCCACGGCAAAAAGTGTACCGTCCGCAAATTATAAATATCCATCCCTGGAAATATCATGGATGAATGTAGTGTGTGCCAAGTCTGCAAGTCCACGTCCCACGTCCACCAAACTTTTCATTTCATCGACTTCTATCACAGAATACCCACAGACCACACAACAATCAACCAGCCAATATGGCCGACGACGATGATGTAATCGCTCCTCTTCTCTGGTATGTACTTGACAGTAGCAACCATGTGATGATGCACTGTCTCAACAAGTTAATAAAAGGCGAAGCAAGGCAACGAGCTCCCGCTTGGATACGAGAACGAATGGATTGGGATGAATTCGTTCGGCTTTACGGTGATACCCCTGTTTTCAAACAGCACATGCGAATGACACTACCTTCATTCAACAAACTCCTTGGATTCCTTGTGAACAACGGTTTCAAGAAGGAAGAAGGTCTATGTGGAAGAAATGGGGGCATGTATATTCCACCTGCAATATGCCTCTATTGTGCAATCCGCTGGCTGGCAGGTGGATCGTACAGCGACATCTTCATACAATGTGGCATTTCGCGACCTTCATTTTTAGGGTGTTGTGGATGACACTGAGAGCAATAGTCAGGTGCAAGGAACTAGCAATGAAGTTCCCAAAAACAATCCGTGAATGCCAGGACCTTGCTCTAGGATTCTCTAGCATTAGTTACAGAAATGCAATTAATTGCTGTGTTTCTGCAGTGGATGGGTACCTCTTGGAGATTGTAACACCAAGGAGGAGTGAAGTTAAGAATGTAAGGTCATTCTATTCAGGGCACTACAAATGCTATGGTGTCAATGTCCAGGCAGCTGCCGACCACAACTGTCGTTTCACGTACATCGCTGTTGCTGGACCGGGTGTCATGGGAGACAGGGAAGCTGTAAAAGAATGCTCCCTGTATAAACTCATTGAAAAGCTGCCCAAAGGATTTGTTGTGATTTCAGACAATGCATACAAACCAACCGAACGAAACTGTCCTATCTACGGACAGGCAGACCGAATGACTGCCAAATATGACAACTTTTCGTTTTACGCATCACAGTGTCGGATCCGAATTGAAATGGCATTTGGTCTGATGGTAAAGAAGTGGGGGATACTGTCCCGGCCATTGAATGTGCCTATTCGGAAAATAAAAATAATTGTGCTCGCAATTGCCAGACTGCACAATTTCTTGATCAACGAAAGGCTCGCTCAACAAGGAAATTACCTCAACGTTGTTCTGGGCGGAGAAGATGTGCCCGACAATGTTCCGTTCTTGACTGCCTTGGACATGGAGACAAGAGCACTAAGAAACGAAGCTGCGCATGTTGAACAAAATGTAGTGAACATGTCCGACATCATTCCACAGTACTCGCTCAAACGGGAAGACTTAGTAAACAGAGTAGCATCATTGGGACTTGAACGTCCTAGGAGACGGGACATAACATAAACTTGATGCTATCTGTTAGAGCTAGTCCTCGGGTAGTGATTTGAACTCGTTGTCCATAGCCTGCCACTGTTGCAAAAGAGAGTCTTTTATGGCCGGGGGACAAGCTGGGTTCATATAATTTTGCAACACTTGATTCATTGATTCTTGCAGGAGTTTCTTCTTCATCAAAGCCAATTCCTGCCTCTTCATGTCTCGTTGATCTCGGTGGATGTCTCTCTCGTCTCGACGAATGTCGCGTTCCTCTTTGCGAATATCACGTTCTTCTTTTCTTATCTCTGAAGTAGCATCAAGGAATTTCATTACACTTCTTCCAGTCGCCAAGGACTCATCCATATACTGCATGCTCTTGTCTTTCTTAGATCGACCGGCGGGTTTCGAATCATCGAGGGATAGGACATCCTCTGATGAACCCTTGTTTTCTTCCGATAAGAAAGGTTGAAACGATGCATCAATGTCAGGATGTAGCTCGCACAGTATATAAAAGTAAACGGTCTCAATGCGCCCTATTTTTTTGGTTCCTTTTGTCTGCTTCACGGCATTGTCTACAAAGTTCCATGGGTCAGAATCATGATTACCCGAGGTCTCGATGTCTTCCAACATCTTGCGGCGAATCTTGAACAAAGTTTGAATACGGAAGGTCACAGATGCGGCACTCTGTTGGATGAACACTGCAGGGTTAATCGAACCACCATTTTCGTCCATCACCAACCCAAGATCCCAAACATGCTTCCACTTCTCCGGGAAGGGAATAAGTTTTGTAATCGTACTTGATGTGCTTGATGCTCTCGTTGAGCCAGTTACGTCCTCTGTAGAGTGAGTCCTATCATCCTCATCATCGCTACTACTATCGGTGGAAGGCAGGAGAAGAAGCGGGTTATCGTCAGAATCATCCGAATTCACAAACAAATAAAGATCAACCCAGAACTGCTTGAACGTTGTTAGTTCTTCATGATCTTTTCTGCGTTTTGCGTCATTGGCTCTGAGAAATAGGTCAATGAGTCTTGGGTGAAAGCAAGCATTTATAACACGTAAGTTTGTGTTGGTTTCATGAAGGCTTGCAGAGTATACATATGCACCACTGACTTCTAACGACGATTGATACGAGAAATATACCTGGAGCGCTTGTCGACAGTTGAACTTATTGGCAGAACCGATACGGTTCACACCCACATTGCGACAAAATTGCCGAAGTTGATCGATTGTTAAATCTTCAAGAAGAAATATGTTGGCCTCATCGACTTCCACGGCATATGCAACGTTGACCAGCTGCGTCCTTGTCGAGCCCCTCGCCGGGTCAACCTCATCTCGGTACCTAATACAAGGTGCGGCCTCCTTCGATGTGAGCCGTGCAAGTAATTCAGGTAATGGCTTGTGCTTTCTCTTCTGCTTTTTGCCAGGTGGTGCATCACTGTCTGGCACTTCTGCTTCTGACATCTTTGTAGAAAGGTACAAGCGAAGAACCGCCTTCAATGATGACTGTGTGGATCAAGGCGAGGCAAAGTGGCACAACTGTGCCGCTAATCTGTACCTGTAGTTCGGGTGGCAGCAAAGGCCAAAAATTTCACCCAGGTGGCAGGCGGCACTGCTGGATATTAATTTATTCCTTTTGTAGAAGATATAAATGATTTCCCGCTAAATAGGGAAATCATGCGATCCGTTCGCAAAGTATAAGACTGGGGTTTTTGCAGCAAAAATTCGCATGTGAAGTTGCGAACGGTTCGCAGTTTCCTTTTAGTATAAGACTGAGCCTGAGCCGTTGAAGAAAGCTCCCGTGCGATCTGCAACGGTGCGTCTGAAATAACCAGAAGCGAAGGCCGATGACCGCTGACGCAAGTTTGGTCCTTTTCAGTCCAAATTGTCTACCAGGCCTCGTTTCATTTTGTACGTTCCCCGGGGAAATGAAAGAAAATCTGTCCGAGAAAAGTGCGAGAGTGATTTATATCGCAACTCCGAGCTGTTCTTGACTTGGAATTCTTTGCCATACACACAATGTTGGAAAATGGGTGCGGTCGTGCGCTTTCTCTGTTCTTCCGTGTCACTCAGTCATAAAAACCCACATCCTTTATTTCACACAGCAGTAAAACGAACGCTTCAACGACGAGTATGAATCAAATCACTCCGTACTATCCTCCATCAGGAAGCGATCAACGCACACACTACAACGGCAACCCCTACTACAGTGGTTATGGCTTGCCGCCTAATCAAGCCCCTCCCCATCCCGATGCCAGCGTTTACCATCATGCGCCATCGCAACCATCGTCCTCCTGGGGCTTTGCGTCTCCTCCACCCCCAACTCTACATGACGTCTACTCAGAGTTTGGATCACCTACAAACACAAACACGACTGTTGACCTGCTCGATACGTCAACGAACTATCCACCAGCGCCGTACCCTCAACAACAAGAATCGCGAATCGTTAGTGCAGCTTCACAAGATCTTTCGACTATGGACGATATTCCTTCGGACATTATCGCATCGCAAGAACGAGCTTTGGCAGAAGCCAAGCAACGATCGCTAACAAGAACAAGCGCAAGCGCAAGAAACTCAAATACTTCTCATGCAATTGTTCCAGCCATTCCAGAAGTCCCCGAATCGTCCAATCCTTCCGGCAGCGATGCTGTTCACCCCGATCGATTAGTCTGGAAGAAAACTCGTGGTGTTAAGACAGTCGCTGGTGCGGCCAGTGGCGCCATTGTGGGGGGTGTCATGTTCGGTCCTGCCTTTCCGGTTGGTATGGTTTTGGGTGGCGCCGCGGGTGGCTACGTCACGAATAAACTGAGCAAATCCGGAGAACGACGTGCTCAGCGTAAATGGGAAAAAACCAGTTTTCAGCGGTCAGCCGCGCATTCTCAAGTTGCCCATTCGACCATGGTGTAATAATGAATAGGAACAGTGCAACAGCTACCTCGCGACCATTGTGATTGATTCACCGCGAAGATGGATAATGGGATGTACTTTTAGCGACCCTTAGCAGTTTGGAACTCTAAGGCGATTTTATTGCAACATCTAGAACTCTCTTTGCCACTACAGGTAGATTTCTTGAAGAGATGTCGGGTTGATACTTCGCTACCAGTCGTTGGTGCGTCTATAGATTATTGCAAACAAAATGGTTAAGTTGTTCCAACATTTTCAGAATCCTTTATCCTCGAGATTGCCTCGTCCAACTCTCTCAAGATTTTTATAGTCTACATCATGCCTACCGTACATGGCGTTACAACGTTACAAATGTCACTGTCAGTTTGGCTAACACACGTATTTAGAACGATGGAACATCGCATTATTCGTCTCCAATATTAAAGGATCATGAGTTCGCCATGCCAAAAAATCACGCCTCACTCATCGCATCTTTTGCCCAATTACAAGCATCAAGATGACGACATATCCCAGTACATGATGAACTTCATGAAAAAGTCATCATCTCGTAAAATTCTAGAACAAGACGCGGCTCCTAGGATTGGGGCGTTATCCCACAATAGTAACACGTGTGGTCTGTAGATCTACCTGCATAACGTTGCGGGACTCTGGAGTTTGCAGCCCATACTCAAACGTTCTCCTACTACAAGTCCTTTTGGCACTGCTGCTTTTTACCAAGTCGTCACACCGAGGTGTTCTTGCTTGGCAAAGCGAGCATTCATGTCTATCATATTGGCACCAGCACCCGATTGCAATACATTGGCATCCATTTTGATCATCTCTACTTGATTCAATGAAATTTTGACCTTTTTTTCCTTGGCCACCCGTAATATTCCCAATGCTTGTTGTGGATCCAGCTCAACGTACAAAGCATGTGCAGCCCGACTCAAATAGGCTGGACCAAACTCTTCCATTTTCGCCCAGGCCTGCAAGGCTTCCTTGGGTTGCCCCGTGCGATAGAGATCCTTCGCTTGCAAATAGCGTTCCGTATAAGAAGTAGGAACCACGACACGACCGATGCTCCGTACAACGGATGCGAGTCCAGTAAAGGCAAATAATGCAATCAAAATGGGAAAGATGACATGGCGAGTAAAGTGCGAAAAGAATTTGGGGAGCGAATCTAAATTATTCGCCTCTATCCAACGAAGGACACGTCCAATCAAGGGTGCATCGTGCGGATCGATAGGCTTGTCCATATTGTTCTTGGTGGTTGTAGACAAGTTCGAGATGGTGAAGACAAGAAATTAGGTGTTTCAACTGCAGACTTCTTCCTGGGTACCAGTACAAGTACCGAGATTATATTTGTACCCTAGTACCTTTCGAATGGAGGACAATTTTAGCGTTTCGGGAACGGAGAAATTCATAGCGGAGGCACCTGGTATTCATACATACCTTGTGTGGACGCATATTCCTCCCTTGTACTTTACTGTTAATTGAGCGCGAACATCGATGCATCCTACCGGGGGCTTAAACACAAGTACCATTAGGTTGACATTTGACACGTCGATGACCCTGGCAAGAACTCGTCATTGTAGCGCGTTGTAAAAAACTACCGGTGGCCATTGGTGAAGGATTAACAAGTACCAGTAGATTCTTCAAGTGTTTACGCATTTGGGATCCAGTGATGCCCATGATTTCCTTCGAGGGGTTTTCGGACTGTGTGGCAATTTTGCCAAATTCTCCACCCAGGAGTTCTACAGGTTCAAGGGGCTATGAAACTATACCACCACCATGACAATACTGATGACAGTCAAAAAAGCCCGTCAAACAATAAAAACTCAAGATGACAAAGGTGGTGATAAAATCATTCGCTGAGGAAGCGGTGACACTAGCTTTCAGGCCTTAGAATGTGCAGCTATCGAGGAAACAGTTGTGTGCAGCGCAAACGCCATTGTCTATGTAGATGTCTATATATAGGTTCATGGTATTTCCTTTTGTCAAAAATGTATCCCCTTGATTGATTCATTGGTTGTATACACATTCGATGCTTGACTTCATTGAGTGTTGTGAATTATGACGATCCAGCGCCCCTTTTTCCCAGGACAGGTGCAGAGAGTTTGCCGGTGTTGCCACTGGAAAGCTCTTTAGAGACCGCCGTGAACTAGGCTGCCGCTGCTGTATCTTTTTTCCGTAAAATTAGATGACAAACATTGGAAAGATAGTTTGACAACAAAGTCGATGAAATATCGATTTCTTCGTGGTCAACCACATACATGAGTATCGACAGTAATCGTTGGGAGCATAGACCGACTCGCTTCCTGTCACCTAGCGCGGCAAGAATTCGACAACGATTGTTCATTATCTGTAGGAGCATGCGAATATCGCTCTGAAGCTCAGGGACTTGAGTCATGATGTAGTGGGCACCTTCATAGCTCTTGGCGGCCATGGTCAACGAATGCCTTCGGGAAAAGGGTGTCTTTTCCACTCGGTAACAGAATCCAAGGAATTGATAGCAGAGTGCCAAATTGATCGATGCGACACAGCTCACCATCATGAACGAGTTTAATCGTAACGAGAGTGGTTGGCTGTTGAGTTTGAGCGCCGTCCAATCCAAGAAACCTCTCAACTTGTACTTGGATGCAGTCTTCTCGATCAAGTGCAAGTGGGAGGGTAGTGTGAAGGGGCTACAAGAAAAATCCAAAGCCGTTCGCGGCTCTGATCGTTTATCCTGTTGCCAATCACCGTCGGATCCTTCATCTGCATCAACCGTAGTGGACGATTCGAGATTTCGTCGTTGATTCTTCTGGGAACGAACACAAACCGGGGGCGTGTTTCGGATGTGCTTCTCGACTTCACTGCACAGCGCCGATGACTGCTGCAGCAAGGAAATCGCTCGAAGGATTTCACCACTTTCCATCAAAGCAACACCTCCATTATTGAGCGCCACAGCAACATGAAGTTTGTTGAAATCACAGTCAGTCATGGGTGGTTCCTTCTTTGTCGCTCGGTGTGTCATTGATGTGGGGTGCATTGTCGGGAGTAGGGTGAATTTAGCAGTCGGTAAGAAAAATTGTGTTGGAATTTATAAGCCGCTTAATGTTTCGGAGCACCACGAATGGAGCGGAACATCGCCTTGACACTCTGGCCCTGACGTCCTCCGAAACAGAAACGATGTCCATGTAAAAAGGTCACAAGGGGATTCGGATTCCCGTACCTGCAAGTCGCTCGGGAATATGCATCTGAGAAACCTACTATGAATCTACGAGCGTCATTGCGACACGGCAGACAACCCTAAAGAAGGGAAGAAATTTCCGCACAGTTCGGCAAGATATGGCATCTCCCTCCCAATTAATGCAAACGGTCTTTGTAATCACGAAGGGTGCTTCACTGAATGGAAATGTCTATGTAGCAGTGATATAATTAAAAGCATGTTTAACCCCATTATGACTCCCAACGGTCGGTTTCTGGACCCCCATTAAACAATAGACACCACCATGGGACTTCCTTGCCTGCTACAGCCGGACCAGTACCTGGTATATACCTGGTACGGCTAAAATCAACTACCGGGTACCAGTTCGACATACCGTACCAGGTACCTGGTACGTCGGGTAAAAAGTAGAACCGGTATATGCCAATGCCATTTTCTGTTGTTGTCTTATTAGCAACATTACATTAGTGGATCGAGTTTTATTCGTTACCGTGACTAACAGTGCTCATAGCCTCATTGGCCAGAGCACATTCCAATCGGATGACTTTGAGTGCTTTCTCCACGGCGACACGTTCTCGGGCCTTGTCGGTCCAATCCTTCGCTACGAATGCCACTTGACCAGAAAGTTTGTCCATTTGACCTACCGCTTGCTCAAGCTCGCCCAATTGGATATGTCGCCGAGCTCGAGCCAAAACATATTCGGCCATGTCCTTGTCCGAGTCCGGGGCAGCGTCTTCCGGTCCTGGTGGGAATTTGAGAGTTGAAAAGAGCATACCAAGTAGTTGTCCTTCTAATCCTTGCTGTCCTGCCGGGACAAGGGCAGCTTGACGGCACTTTTTGTGAACTTGCTCTTCGAATTTAGTCTGAAGCTCTTGCAATGTTGCAATACCTGAAGAGGATGCCGAAGAAGGCAGGGCGTCAAGGGCCGAAATGATAACCGCATTTTCCTCTGCCACAGTGCGAAGGGCTGCTACTGCCGCTCCAGCTGGTTTTGATGATTCCAACTTGTCAATCAAGGACAAGGCAGCTGCACTCATACGATGGGCCTGAACGGATCCTGTTTGGTAGGACTTGCTGTTTTGCAAGGCAAATTCCAACTCGGACAACTTTTTGGCCAGCGTTTGCACTTGTTGTAGCTTTTGTTCCATCTTTTGAGCAAAATTTTGTTTTGCTTCTGCCATGGACTTGGAAAACAACTCTTCGTACTTGGCACTAATCGCTTCCTCAGTTGCTTTTTCGAAACTTTGCTTTTCTTCGTTGTATTGTTGCTCTTGAATTTTGAGCGAGTTGTCCACAATTGCCTGTAGTTGTTCTTCCTTCTCCTGCAATGCCCGCTGTGCTTGAGAGATTAGTTCATACTCTTTCTCTCGCAGTTTAATTTCCATGGTACTTTCAGCCTCCATACGTTGCTTCTTCATCATTACTAGAAACCTAAAATAGTGAATGAGTTTTGTTGTAATGAATCATATCCCGATCGATATAGAATGACTTTGTTTGAGACTCTTTTTCATCAGTGTGTGACAACCATCGAGAATAGGGGGTTCGGGTACTTACTTGTCTTCGACTTCCTTTTCTTTCATGGCCAAGAATTCTTTCAAACGGACCGCCTCCCACTTGGTTCGATCCTCCAAGTCCTTGGCAAGTTGAACCAGACGAATCTTTAACTGGCTGGGAGTCATGGTATCCAAGTCGGAAATATTGACAGCAGTGAGTTTGGCGAGTTCGCGATGAGCTTCGGTAAGGGTCCGAGATGTTTCTTGAGAAAGTTGGGATTGTAATTCTTGTAGAGCAGAATCTACGGTTGGAACATTTTCAGATGAAGAATACGAGGACTTGGTGGTAGTGCTAGTAGGATTCATTTCCACCTTGTTTCCACCAATAGGATGTCCCAGAGAGGCAACAACCAGAGACGATGCCTTCTTGGTTCCTTCTGGAAGCGAAATTGTTACAACTCGATTCCCACTGACGGACGGGGTGGTGGTCTCCTTGGCCGAAGAAGTTTCCTTCTCCTTGGGAGTATCGGTAGTTTTCTTCTCCTTGGTCGCGGGAATTTCATCGGGATGGGGAGAAATGCCAGGAATCAATCCTTGACTGTAAGCTACACCAGCGCCAACAACGGCAAGTCCACCAATAACAAGAAGAGCTGGATTGCTGGAAGAGGAACCTCCACCATTGGTTGGCGGAACTGTTGTCGTTGCTGACGGGTTGGTGGTGGTAGAGGAAGGAGCACTTGCGGCGGCGCCTCCCAACTGGCGCTGATCCAATGCTCTCTTTTCACGCGATGTGGTCGCCGCGTTCAAGAAACGTCGACCAACCACCTCGGAATCCTTGCGACCACAAGTGCGTCTTCCGACTGTCAAGGATGTGGTTACAACTTGACGCAGCATGTTCCAAAAACCAGGTCCTTTCCTTGGTACTACAGTGTCAATATCCTTTGTTGGTATATCCAGTTGTGTTGGCCTGTTGAAGATTACGTCGTTGCTTTCTCGCAACTCTTGGGTATGGCTAGTACCAAATAAAGTGTAGCGGCTACGCTATTTAGAATCTTTGGGGGGTTAACTTTTGCTGTCGAATGAGTCCAAAGTTACCCACCCTCATGCGACGACAACATCTTCCAAAGGGAGCCCATGCTGCAACTGGTGGCATAGTATTCTTTTGAACGAGGTAACATGGAAGGGTGTTTGGTACAAGGAGGTTGCAGCTAACCTCAGCAGAAGAAACTACCGGTAGGTACTGATTTTCATCTAGCGGTAGTAGTAGCAACCAGCTGTTCGCATTGAACCCAGTCCTATATGGTCCCATGATAGGTAATGAAACACGTAGATTCATCTATTTTTTTCATTTTTCATTTCATTTACATCGATCACACAGTTAGAATCAACAAAAACCATAGTATCGGTGGTTCATTGACCTTCAACCAATGCTTCTTGAGGGAGGGCGATCGTACCCATGAAAACTTGACGACGACGATGAAGCACATGACATTTTTGGTACACGTCGTTCAAGTTTTCCTTATGAGCCAAGAATGCCACTGTTTCCATCACACATCCTGTACGTGGGGGAGGTCATCACAATTCTCCTTTCCAGATTGTTATGCACCATCCATGAATCCCAATTTGTTACTTTCCGAGGCAAGTTTTGTGACGAGTCATGATGCCGCCACGGGATATCTGTCGTCGAATCGGGGAATTTCAGGTGCCACCAACTTGTATGCCAAGAATCAAGTGGGAAGTGTCTATCAACAACTTCAAGATGGTGCACGAGCATTGGATGTTCGTCCCAAATTATTACGGAATGGAACAGTCGTTTGCCATCATGGAGTCATTACCATTCCCATTTCTCTATACACCTTGGTCCAAGATGCATTGCGATGGGTCTCGGAGAATACGGATGAATTGGTTCTCATTCTTCATCACAATTTTGGTTATGATTCTGGATTGACTTGGGATGATGATACTGCCGTCAATGCCTTGTCTCAAATCTATGATTCATTGGGAGTTGCCTATGTCTCTTGTGATGACATCTATGGCTTGACCGTCGCAGAGACTATGGACCTGGCCAAGGTATCATCGACCGGAGGGTATTTGCTGGCGGTGGACCGTCATGATGCCTATGCTTCGTCGTGTGCCAAATTGAATTATGTTTCCGACAAAATTGTCACATGCTATCCATCCGACAATAGTCCTCCCTGCACGAACCCAAAGAGTCCCGCTTTGGAGGATCTCAAGGAATATGTCCTGGCCAGTGCCAATAATAATCCTACCGACAGCAACTATGAACTTGGTCCACCCGCTTCATGGGATCATTATCCCTTTAATGCTATACAAGCATTATGGCAAGTCGATGCCCATGCAGCTACGGCAGGTGTTGCTCATGTATCGTCGATTTTGGATGACAATACCAAATCTCATCTCAATGCTCATGTTGTCGACTGGGTCTATAATGGAGAATTTCAAGCCATTTCCCTATTAATGGTGGATCATGTTCAACTCAATGGCAATGCCTTATTGTCCGTCGTACGCAATACCTGTGGTCAAAGTGAGTTGGGGGACGAGGCCTGTGGCAAGGCCCTGGCCAAACCCAAACTTCAACAAAAACACCTATCCACCTTGTACTTTTTGGTAGCACTGTCCATCTATCTTGCCTTTGGATTGTGGTTGACTTGTATGATTCGACATTATCGCAAATATTACAATCATGACCAAGAAGTTGCTCGATTACAAAAGGATATCAAAGAGGCTGATGAGTCCTTTCAACGCGTCGTGAATGGAGAGTTCCCCTGTGGTGCAACCATGCTTTCCTAACAGTACAAGGGGACTACCATGTCATAAATTTGGTACAAATGGCGACTGTTCGTCTGAAGAGATCATGCTTGTAGCTGCGTTCTTTGGATTGAATGGTCCGAGACCAAAAGTGGTAGCGATAAGGGGCTGGCTACAAATAACGTGACCAAACGCTGGCAATAAACCGATCTTGGAAACACACGACAATAGCTATCTCTTGGTAGTCCGTGATAACATTCACTGCGTTCTAAGCAAGACGCTAGTAGTAGGTTATGATTCGTTTCACGAATACTTGCTTGCTCTAACTGTGGCGCTTGAAACTAATCCATAACCAGTGACAGCATAATCTAAGAGAGCAATTCTCCCCTCCCCCATGTCTTTAAACGTACACGCCTCTTTCAACTCGTCGTCTGAGCGGTAGAGAGAATCAAGGTGCGAAGTAATGCGAAAGATTTGCACCCTCACTTGATCGAGATTCACAATATAGAAGACCTGCTATGAGAGATATCCCGTCCGTCGAATCTCCCATATAAAGTTGAGTTCATTCAATAAATCCACCCGAGCGTGGGTCATATTGCTTGATTGTCCCGAAACCAGGAGCTTATACTGTCTTCGCTGACACTTTACCCAAATCGCGAGTTTTGGGTTCGGTGGATATGTGGAAGGGACATTGGCGGATCCCGTGGATTGCACATAGTCCTTCAGTTCACGATATCGTTCATCCCATAAAGCTGTATGAGAATCCCATACAAAGCCAAGCTTCTCTAGATCTGTTACCCGCTCTTCTGTCATGGTAGACGGCTTCTTTTCCTGAAAGAGCTTGTACTGATATCGTTGGCGCTTGGCCCATCGCGCCAGCGTTGGGTTTGGCTTGTAGCCATGTGGCACTTGACAGTGGCCGTGCACTTGTTTGTAGTCTACAAGTTCCTTAAACTTGACATGCCATTTCTCTGCTTGATAGAGACGGAATTTCACATCAGAGAGATCTGAATCCTCAGATTCCTTCTCCACTCTGATTCGCTTCACTTCAGCGGCACTTTGACAGCTAGCTTGGTTTTCAGAAGAGCTTTCATCTGAAACCACTCTGCGTTTGGGTTTCGGGCACGGCCGCAAATGCTTAAAGTTTGGAGACATGGATACAAAAGGCGTCAGAAGCGGTGACATTGCCGAGTCCGACGAAACAGCCGCAATCTCATCGGGTGCTAAATCTGAAGTAATATTGTCCAACTCATCCAGAACTTCCCCAAGGATTTCATCAGAAGGAATTCTCTCGGGAACGTTTTGATAGTTCATGGAGGACGAGGCTTGCGCGACCAAGGGGTGAAAATCAAACGTTGTGTATGGGTGGACAGTCATCCCAGGAACATGATTTGTCTGCCACAGCTTTGTCTCCAACACAGGTACAGGCGCGTCTTCTGCGAAAATACTATCTAGGTCACTACCAGTGATTGGCGCAAACAAAGGATCCATAATGTTGTTCCCAAAAAAATCATCGCTTCCGTCGATCATGCTTCCCGGAAGTCTCAAGATGTGTTCTGCTTGTATCGTCGTCGACCGATTCATGTTTTCGAACAGTTATTAAAAGTATGGGCAGGTCGGGGGGATTTGAGTACCGGTAGTAATACAACGGTTGTACCAGGTACCGGGACCATGAACACGAACTGGCCTCGCTGCTAGGGTATTTTTTCCTCGCATCAAACAATCAAACCCATTTCACGTTTGGAAACTTGAAGTTACGTTGAAGGTTGCTATTTCTCCGGGCCACGTAGAAGATGTCCGAGGGCAGTTCCGAACCAAACCAATAATAGGAATATTAAGGCCCCAGTCATTGGGACTTTTACGGGGCTTTATTCGCTTTTCCCGATTTGTCGATCGATATGTGAATCAAGTCGAAGCAATCTGTTCGCACATCTGTTAAGTCGACACGAGTCGATTCTCGTCTTCTTTTCGATAGAATTAAGCACCTATTGCAGATGGTCGTGAATCCTGTTCTTAGTAACAAGAAGCTTCCGAACAAGCATTTAGATCCACTTAAGAATTTCAAGGCGCATTGAGAACGAGGCGAAGGATGGTCAGAAAGGTCGTGCATCAACCATATTCCCTAGGTTCACTCGCACTTACTTAACTACAGCAACAATTTTGAAAGGAATACCCGTTGTAGTCCGCAACTCTCCCTTCAACCAACCGCGAATTTTGTGTCGCAAGTACAAGTCTAACCGGGGAGGCTATTCGATATGTGTTTACGGTAATCATCCCATTGACTTAAAGTTATTTTAGAGAACAAATGGCTAAATAACAACATCATGAACCAGTGTTCGCCCCTTCACCCTCTCGTATTCTTTACTATTAAAAACCCTCCTAACTGTACACTTTTTCGTCAGGAACATCCGGTACCACCTTATTTATCGATCACCTCAACTTCCGATACATTCGTCATCGGTATTCTCTGAATTGTTGGGACGCGGAAAAGATTTGAATCCGATGGATTCCAAGAGTTCCACTCGTTGTTGTGTCATGCTCGACACGGCCCCCCGTGCATACGACGCGTGTTGCCTTCGCTGTAACTACGAATTTCATTGGGAACGGAATGGGAACAAGAGCGTTGGATCAGCAGTGAGCCGGAGTTGTAAACCAGGATATCGTTTTGCCCTCTTGCCGTTTTTCCTTACCTTCATCCATGCTTGAACAAAAATGGTTTCTCCCTTGGCCGATGGTGGTCCTTCGAAGGATTGTTTGGGTGGTATTGCTTCCAGGGACCCGTACTCTTTGACCAACTTTTGTAACTGTACAAAGCGTTCCTGCCAAGAATAAAACTGGGGATCCCAGATAAATTGTGCAACATTGAGCGCCTCCACTCGATCTTTCGTCATGGAACTTCGAGGGTCTTTGGCTAGGTACAGCTTGTATTGATATCTCTGCCCAAAGAGTTTTGAAACAGATAATGGATGAGCGAATGTGACAACCTACGTGGTGACGGAAGACGTTGTCATTATTGTCATGACGTACCTGTCGCTTTACCCATCGAGCAAGCATTTGGTTGTCGGCATAGTCGTGGGGAATGAGCCCATGTCCATTCGATCTGACGAACTCTCGAAATTGCTCATAATGCTTCAACCAGACACGCTTGTGACTTGTATTGAATTGTGGCTCGTCGGATTTTCTTTGAGGTATTTTTCTCCTGATGCGCTTTCGTGGCTTCTTTTCGGGTGGTGCATTCTTCTGGTTTGGATTTTTGGCAACGGTAGAGTCCCCTGTATCATTGGCGTTGCTGACTTCCATGGCCTTTTTGGTGCGCTTTTTCTTCGTGGGAGGGTCCTTTGGACCATTTTTGGTCTGACTCTTCCTCTTCCTGAGTGCGTTCTTGGATTTGATCACTCGACAAACAGGTTTACTGTCGCTCGTGGAATCCACTGGAATGATCGCAATACCACAGTCTTTCACAAGCCTGAAATGGTTTGGATCGGTGTGAGTCACATAGTTTGGCCTGAATGATCCTCCGATGTCGGAAGAAATGTTGGAACCATACCCTAGAAATTGAGGAAGCTGTTGATATGGATGCGTGAGTACATCATGAGGCAACAACATGCTACCAGTAAAGTCCAAGTGATCCTTTTGCGGAACATCCCAATGCCACCGAATGATTTCGTCGTCCAATTCCACGAGACTACCTTGCTTACGTTTAGCATCAGAATCCAAGTTTCCACCATGATTGCAGGTGTTAAAGGAAGACAAGCATTGCCCCATTGGGTGGAGCTGTGGAAAGAGATGGTGAGCGTCGGGGTCATGGCTGTTGAGTAGAGAATCCGCGGAATCATGCCACAAGACGTTCGGGGAAAACAAGTCGTCGTCTAGGAGAATCGGCACAACGTGATCAATGTCTTGGGAGATTGTTCCTTTACGTACAGTATGAAAATGCTGTTGGTAGGCGTAGGGGTGATGAGTTTGGCTTGGATCGGGCGATACTCTAGGAATGGTTTTGCCTTTTGTCTCCTCTGGGAAAACGAAGGAAGGAGGCGCGCTTCCCACGGCATTGAGGGACGGATAGAGTTGAATTTCAGGATCCAAGCCAAGAAACGTGTCATAGAGGGCATCGCTACTGGCACTGGTTAAGTCAATCGGTGCGTAATCTTCGGATATCTCGTGATCAATGGTGTCGATTGACGAGGAACTACCACTCCTTGACGGAGACGGAGGAGGCATTATCATTTCGGTCATTGCTGGGCATGTATCCTTTCCAGCCTTGTCGCAAGATTCCTCAAGTATGCCAATGGACTCAAAGTGAGAATTTCTCTCTTCTTCGTTGAATGTTGAAATTCCACGTTTCCACATGGCAATGGTTTCTTCTTCCTTGTCCGTAGAGTCGCTCAGACCTGATGAAGATCTTTTGGTTTCAGTGATATTGGAATCAAAAATTCCGTTATCTAGCGTGGCAAATGGTTGGTCCTTGGAGAGGAGAGAGGCAGCGGCAAGCGTGTCTTGATGATGCTGCTGCTGCTGGAAGTCTTGGCTCTTGCAGAACGCAGTTTCGAACGAAGGCATCTTGGGACTTGTTACTACTTGATTCTTGAGGACACATTCTCTGTATTTCTTGTCGAGATACTCATTTACAAGACTTTCTTGGTAGCCATGTTGGTCGAAAACTAAGGTTTCGATATCATGCTGTACCAGATCGTGCTTGCGATGGTGATTGGTTGAAGTTTTTTCAAGTGATCCAACATCGTCGGGAAGTTTCTCCACGACTTTCTCATTCTTTGATGTCTTGTTGGTCATGGAACCGACAGTGGCGAGTGGTCCCGAGGGAATGACCTCCCGAGAAGTATCGGTCTTGGCACAAGGAGTAGGCTTCAAGGGCTCGGATCCAATAGAACTGGCACTCGTGGAATCACGAGGTGACTGTGGATTTGAGCTGCTACAACGGCGAGTTACAGCAAAAGGCGGCTTGGATCGAAAGATCTCGCCAAGAAAGGGCACGACCGTTGTTACTTTGGCGGCACTGTCGAGATTGGCAGCTTGGGAAAGAGAAGGACTTGTTATTGTTGGTGCGAAAGTCTCGTCAGTTTGCTCCAGCAATGCAAAAGCATTGTCAATGTCGGGAATGGAATCATGGTGACTTTTCAAATGTTTGCCGGTGATTACCATGTCTGTCGTGACACTCTTGGGTAGAACCTCAGATGCGAGAGCAGTTACCTCGATCATTGGCACTTGCCAGTGGTTCAAGATCGGTATCCAAGATAATTGTGAGCTCAATGATCTGTGGATGCCTGATCCAAGATTGTACCTGGTATGGGACTGCTCACCGTCCGACAAATGGAAAAAAGTGGGGTAGAAAGCGAAGTGGTTCACACTGGCACTATAATCGTCCGATCATGACATAATTGCAATTAAGGTGCACGGGAACAGTTAACGAGACGTCGTGGACCACGAGCTTGTTATTCCATTTGTGTGACGTACGCGACTTGCATGGCTTTTGAGGAATTGTTCGAAACTTTCGTCGTTCGTTGGTGGATGGTGTCCCACCCAGAAAGGAGAAGAGATGAAAGCGCGAAGCATATCTAACCACCAACTAATAATAGGCGTCGAGACACACATGACGCTGTGTTCAGATCTTCAGTGAATCTTCATCCAAGTTCAAGATTTCGCTACGCAGCTTAAAGTCAAACTCGAGTAAGCTTCCTCCAGAATAATAGAGCTTGTCAAAGGACATTTTGGCAGCTTGGTTTACATATGTTCAAGGTGATAGATCGAGAGCTTTTCCTTTTTTGTCCTAGGCTACCCCTTGTTTCTAGTGCAAGTAACTGGAAACAAAAAGTGTCCTTCGAGGTGTATAATGGGATGTTCCCGATGTCCTTGTACGCGAAAAAGGGCTGCTTTGTCGTAAAACGTCCTTTTTCCATAATACCATAAATCAGGAGACACGGATCATTATTTATCCTGTATTGATTGTCCCAGAACCCAGTGAAGGGAAATTCCGGCGTCTAACCGACCATTATATATTTTATATAAATGATATACAGTAGGACTAGGGTGCTCGCGTCGCGGGTGAAGCAAGAATGTTGGGACAAATCACACCAATAACAACAATTGCGTATTTCACCGCTGCTGACGATTTCTTTACTTCGCGGAATGGAACAAGAAGTTTGAGTGTTCTACCTGTAAAAGGTCTTTGCACTATGATCCATGCCTTGCTTGACGTACTACTGGATATGGAAGTACCGGTAGTGTATACCGTAGCTTAAAAGAAAGAATGGTCCTATCCTCTAGCTACGGCATGCCAGCTAGCTACTATGATCGCCAAGAAAGAAGGAAGACGAGTCCAGCCAACGACTTGACCAACGAGGTGAACTTGTACTGTGTGTAGTATAGAAATTTGGATGTTTGCTATAGCAGTTCTAGTAAGAACTTCTTTACTACGTTAGTAGGTTCGATCATCCCCTCTTCCCCGTCCCCCGCGCCCATGTAGCCAAGCAAGTAATCCCCCCCGCCCCCCTCCCGTTTGCTGCATTGTTACCTTGTTGCTTCATACGGGAGGCATTACTTTCTTTTTCTTCTTCTTTGCAGCAGAATGATTGTCCTAATCGAACCCGATTCGATCTAGTAGTTCTATTCTATCCAAAGGCATGGATCCATTTATAAACGATCTTCGTTGTGTTCTCACCCATGTAGACAATGGCTGATTTTGTGGATACTTTGGTAGGACATGTGTATGTCCGTGTAGATGTTTGAATCCAACTAACTGCTCGTAGCGATGGAACCAATCGCGGGCTTGGAGGTCCCAGACAAAGCCAATGCTTTCCAGGAGTCGAATCCGCTCATCGGTCAATGGATTGCATGATGATGATGATGATCGCTCCTCTGCAGGACTCGTAGAATGATCGTGTCGTTGACCTTCTGGTTGTGCTTGCTCTACTATATCGATTTCTTCTTCGTCTTCTTCTTCTTTCCCATCACTCGTGTTACTAGTAGTCCCCGTCGGTAGCCAAGAACTTGACTTGAAAATAGCACCCTCGACTTCGCCGTGGTAGACACCTTGTTCATCCTCCAGGCAGTTCTTTTCCCTTAAATCTGTCTCTAGTATGATGTTCACCCCACTGATGTTTGATGATGGCAATGACGCAAACTCTCTTGAACCTTTTGCATCGTCAGACGGTGCGAGCGTTGCAGTAGCATTAGCAGTAGTAGCAGTTCCCCCAATATCGTGATACTGCATCATGATGTTGTTCTTGCCTCCCCCCAGGCATGTTGTTCGTTGGAGTACTTTGTATTGAGAGCGTTGTCGCTTGGCCCATCGTCCAAGGGCAACGTTTTCAGGATATTTCTCTGGAATACGACTGTGTCCATTTTTCAATTGATAGGCCTTTGCTTCTCGGAACTTGGCTGTCCAAGTACGACTTTGAAACTCCCAAAAATGAAGTCGCTTCTCGCTCCTGGACATGGCTGATGAGGATGATGACGAGGAGGCTCCTGCTGGTGCTGCCATTCCTTCTTTCTTGGTGTCAACAACGCAGTGCCGAAGATCATGAGGCTGCAGCAAGGACGTTCTTGCTGCTGCTGTACCAGCGTCGTGGTCACTAGTAGGAGTGGAGAAAGAACATCCTTCATAAGTGGAACAAGCGGCGCTGGATCGAGGAGGCTGCAATGATGGTGGTGGTCGTCCAATGAGAATGCTCCTGGTGGTTGTTTGAACAATGGCGATCATGACTGGTAAAGAAGAGCAATGATAATTGTAATGACTATCATGTTGTTCTTGATCATTCTTCTTGTCATCATCATTGTGAAAGGAGGGGCGACGTGGCTTCTTCTTGTTCATTTCTGGAGGAAAAGGCGAGGGAGGAGGGCAAACCTCCTCACCTTTCATCTCGGCGTCACCAAAGAGCAAACGCTTTTTGACTTGGTCTCTTTGCTCGGGAGGAGGGTTGCTCATCGCAGCATGATGAGCTGCAAAATCAGAACTTGCGTTGGACAACAACGATGAAGCCCGTACCTGACCACTACTACTACTAGTACGCACCAAGGGAGAAATCAAATGCATCTTGATTGGGGAATGGTCCTCGTCTAGCAAAGAGGATGGTGGTTTGTCGATTGAGAACGGAAGAGGACGACGTGGAGTCGTAGTGGTAGTAGTTGCCCGTGGTGTGGTTGTAAGCAAAGTACAAGACGAGGACGAGTACAGTAGAGGTCGCGGGGTCATCGGTACACCTTTCGGCAAGACGGTACCTGTAGTTCGTTGGTTTTTGTTGGAGGTCGGCGTGGAATAGGACGTATTACTGGTAGTACCTAGTGCTGGCAGCACTCCTCCTGGTTGTTTTTCAGGGAACGGAATCTTCTTGGACAGGCAAGGTTGCTGGGCAGATACCTGAGAGGTACATGTGAAGTCATCTTCCTTTTTATCCTTGAGTGACCATAGCAGTGGATTATGGTTCAACGACGAGGAACTTTTCGCGGTTGTTGTAGTCCCGTCAAAAGGAACGATGCATCGTGCCGAGGACGATGATGCTTCTTGACTTACAAATACGGGCTGTGGTGAAGGGGAAACCAACTTGAAGTTCCTTGTTGTTGTTGTCCATGTCCCCATATCCGGAATAACCGAAGGTACCAATGAGTCCAGCATGATGGTATCCTCCATAGTGGTAGTTCTTGGTTTCAATGACTGCACCGCGTTTTTCCTTACGGCCCCTGCCGCTGGCTGTTCGCTAATAGTATCACCAAAGAGATGATATATCTCATCATCAAAGGAGTCTTCAGAGTCGCTGTTGTAAGGACAAGAATCGCAGTTCCCTTGGGCTGATATTGCCGGTGAAATCCTCCCATTAGTACGTAACGAGGATGGAGACGAGAACGATTGCAAGGGGTCATCACCATGCTGATCTTTGACAGCCACACGAGGTCGTTGTTCTGGCAGGTCATCATGTTGGCGGCCCGGCAACAATGGCAAGAACAGTGGTAACCCTTTGGGCCAGCCATCATGATCTTCTTGTATGGGGCGACGTTCATCATCATTATGATCATCTTGTGGTGCAGTGGCAGAATCACACATTCTATCATAGTGAAGGTATAAGTATGCATCATCATCATCATTCGCCCCAGTCCCGGCGTCATGACCATAATCGTGTCGTACTCGTTCATCCTTAGTACAAGATATGGTTGTAGTTGTCCTCGTTGCAGTTGACCAACCACCAGCAACCACAAACTCGACACTCCTAGTACCGGTCCCACCAGCAGAGTCGTGGTCGCGACCTTCTTGGAGGTGCAAGTGATGATCCCCACGACCATCGGTTCCAGGTCGCTCCTGCATCATCGTCATGGCAGTATGCGACATTGCTTACGTTTCCTTTCAAATACCACCAGAGCAGCAAGAAGCGAACGTGAACGTGAACGAGCGAGTTCAGTTGAACAAAGGTAGGTGAGTGATGGTGGTAGGTGAATAGACTAAAGGATGATGACTACAATTATTCGTTCGTTACCTTGCCACTATCTTCTTCGTGGAGGCTTACTACTACCAGCCAAGACAGCCAGCGCTCGGCAGTTCTTATGTAGAGTAGTACCAACTACTTGGACACTCCTGCCCTGGACTCCTCGAGGAGGCAGGAATGTTTGCAAGCAAGAACAAGAAAGGCCTCCCCGCCCCTGCAGCGAGCAAGAATGCCTTTGTCCAGAGAAAGTTGTAAAAAGTGGAATAATTGTAATTTTCCACCCCATCATCCCACAACGAGGGACAAGAACAAGGATGCGTGGAGGTAGGTGGCTGCGTACCAGGTACGTTTTTAGAAAACCTGGTAGTAATACTGGTGGTGCCAACAAAAGGTGAGGGAGACGCGGCCATCGAAATCTTTCGCCGCTCGGCAGTCTCCGAGCGATTGCCAACACTTGTGAATAGCCCCTTCGCTCGGTGTAAAGGTGGAGCGGCACAGCAGAGAACAGTATCACTGCAAAAGTAGCAGCTGGCCAATCGCTCCCCCGGTCCGCGATTTTGATAATTGTTTCTTCTTTGGAAATGGACTCATACTTCCCGTAGCTGGCCCACGGTCACACTACTTGCTCCGTCTTCTTCCGGACTGGATGCAGGCTGCAATTCGTCATACCCGGTATGTTCCAGCCAGTGCGTACTTCTTGCTACTGGATCGTCGTTGTTCATTGACGTTTTGTTGAAGATTTGCCTCATCTTTGTGGCTTACATTCTCTTGCGTGGCTGTGCGTTCGATTTGGTAGAACTTGTGCGTCTGGAAGACAATTCTCGAAAGACGTTTTGGAAAAGTTAAGGTTCGGTCCTCCCCAAATGTTGCCATCTGGCAACCCATGATCAGTGAGTGAATGAACGCGCGAGATGATCGCCCTGCTACAACTCGGACAAGGGTCAGACGTCGTCACACATCAGGACTTGGAACTTTTCCGACTCCGGACGGACGCCCACCGTATCGACGGTCGAGGGTTGGACCTTCTTTCTCTGCCCTACGCCCTTCCGCCTCTGTTTCATCACATGTGATAGATCCACAAGTCACTTTATATTCTACTGACACCTGGATAGATAGACCTCAACGAAAACTTGTGGCCAAGGATGTTGTCGTCTCGTATTATTGCTCGATTCGCTACTCCAGCTGTCGGTACATGCCGACGATTGCTCAGTACGGTTGGGGCATTGGACCTTCCCACCCGTCATTCACTCAAACAGCCACCGCGTATATGCCGGGATCCAATAGAGCTCAAGGAGGAAACAGAGAAATTACTCACAACTCCCGTGGGAGAGCTGTACGCCTCTCAAGCAACCGCCCATGGAGGTATGGATGATGCCTACCATCTAGCACACCCACATATAGCCCGAGCCGAGTACTTGCAATTGGGACATGCCAGTCACATTGGTGGTACCATGTATGCTGATGGGGAAGCTACCAATCCTTCTTCCTCACCAAAAGATGCTGTCCAACTTTCCATGAAACCATTAATTGCTCGAATGCAACAAGAAGGGGAAATTTACATGAAGCTACGGGATCAGAAAAGGATTCCTCCTCAAGAAGAAAAAGACGACTCATTCACGCCAGGGTCGGCGGGTGTCGAGGACTCAAGCTTGGACGAAGAGGGATATCTCCCTAGTAGTGAAGACGATTCCAGTAGTAGCAGTAGCGATGACGATGACAGTGACGAAGAGCTGGTAGCTAGTGCAAAGTCCAGCGGTAGTCCAGTGGTAAATAAGAATAAGCGGTCCTTGGAGTTTGCACCACCCGGGCCGACTGCCAAAATGCAAGAAGCCTTGTTGGATGCCATGGCGTGTGCCAGCATGGGAGCCTCTCCTGGAGATTATTACGACTTGGCTCTGCAAATTATCAACGCCGACAAACTTGACAATGGAACCAACAACTATACTCAACCGACCCACGTGACCTACAATGCTGCCCTACGAGGGATCGCTACCTGTGATCTGACCAACGAAATGGCTCGCGACCAAGCCCTCGAGTCGGCCTTTTCCTTGTACAATCACTTGACCCACTCTCGTCACTTGCCACGAAATGCCATGACCTATGTCTACATGTTTCAAATCATTGACAAGGCTTTTCCAGCGTCACGAGTCAAGGGCAATATCAGTTGTACTCTATGGGACCATGCTACTCGCCTGGGTGTTGTCAATGAACAAGTAATTGCATCCTTGAAGAACGTTCACAGTACCACCAATGGTCCCGAATTTCAAATCTTGTTGGATCACATCTCTGGTCCTCTACCGCAAAAATATCGAAGATTTGTCAACAAGTATCAGTATTCTGATAACTACTAGGAACAACAAGAGATTGTTCGATAGAGATAATTCCATCTCCCCTCTTCCTATTGAAAGCTATTTAGCGTCATTGCGATTTTATTGACTGTGAGCATCCGAGACTGTACAAACAAACATGAGTGCGTACTTGGTGATACAAGTACGAGTCAGTTCAATCAATCAAAATCATACTTCCGGGTCTTTCGCTCCCACTCATTTCCAATCGCATTTCATTTCAGACCATGATGCAGTCCAACAAGAAGATTAAACTTTTCTGCTTGTTGATTACAGTTCTGTGCATTATTTCCACCAAGTTTGTCGTTGGCTTTGTCGGAACGACTCGCACGAGACCTGGGAGAGTAGTTTCATTAGTGGATTCCATGTCCAAGCTCCATAGTGGTGTCAATCCGGATAGTCCACCATCCTCCGATAGCAAAGCACCGTCCATACTATCACGAATTTCCTATCGACCTCCCATTCCACAAGATATTCCCAAGTGTTGGGAAATTGAATCCGCATCGTATCCACCCGATGAAGCGGCCACATTGGAACGATTGACCTATCGTCAAGCAAATGCCAACGACTATTTTGAATGTGCCATTTTGGATGACGAGCACATGATTGGTTTTGTCTGTTCCACACGATGTCAACTCTTTCAAGAAGAAAGCATGGCCACCCATGTCCCCATGGGACCCTATCTTGCCATTCATTCGGTCGTGGTTCAAAAGGAATACCGTCGACTGGGTATAGCATCTGCCATGCTGCAAACGTACCTGAAGAAAATTCAAGAGGATAATATCGATGGGAGTATCAAGTCGGTCGTTTTACTTTCCAAGGCCCACTTGTTGGGATTCTATGTCAATTGTGGATTTATGGTGAATCGGCCCAGTCCCATCATTCATGGTCAAGAAGTTTGGTATGAATTGGAAAAATCGCTGATCAAGTCCATCCCAGGCGAGGATGAATCCTGGTTTTGTAAAACGGAACAATTCAAGAGGCCCTATATAGAAATCAAGCCCTATTTGGAGCAACACAAAACATGGATCCAATCGTTGCGTCGTCAAGGAGTTTGCATCACTTCGGGATTTCGAGTCGATTCCCAAGGCAAACCTGGTGGTGGTGGCCTCATGTTTCTGGCAGCCAAAGATTATAGTGAGGCATTAAAGATTGTCCAACAAGATCCTCTGGTGGCCAATGATTGCGTCGATTGGGAATTGAATGGTTGGATTGGTCAAGTGGGTGACATTCAAATGAGATGAGGGAATTCTGCGCACAAACGAAAGGGACGGAAGAAAATGCTAGCTGAGTGATGAAACGCACACGTCAACAATACTGCTACTGCAGCGACCATTGTTACTAACTACGGTAGAAACGATCAGAGGTTCCAAAGTGTTGAATCTTTCTTGGTTGCCAAGAGTACACACCAACACAATTCAGGACTACGACAAAGTTCCGGTAGGCTCTTGGACAGGATTTTCTGCCTAAACGTTTGCCCATGCTAAAAGTGTAAACGTCGCAATTTAGGGACCATTGGACTACAGTAGGTATGAAACCCACGCAAGCAAGTAAGTTCTGGAGAATTTTACTCTACGTGGTAGGACTAGAAATTGTCATTGGCCTCCTTTGTGATGATCAATAATGAAGGACACGCCTAACCCGTCAACCATCCAAACAATCCCTTACTCGTTGTGGTTGCTTCTGGTTCTGGATCGGAAGAGGTGGTGGTATGTTGGTCCAGATAGGCTTGAAGACGATCCAAACTAGTGGTTGTATCCAACGAGTAGTCGAGCGCTAAATCATAAAAGACTGGTTTGCAGGGAATGGGCATGTAGGTGAGATCTCCTGCCATGACTATACCTTCATCTGGTTCCTTCAATCGCAACAACAAGGGACGCTTGGTGGCTAGACGTTCCCCCGCGGCACCCGTGCCTTTCAAGTACAAGGCCGCCTGAATGGCCACCTGGAGACTAGCGAGAGGCAAGGAATCTAATTCGTCGAGATATTCTTGGGAATGAGCCATGTCTTCATCACAGGCGGCAATTTCTTCGGCAGCACGTTTACACAATACCGTCGAATGTTGCAGTAATGTCCAAGCGGCCTTGTAGTTTTTCGTTTCTTGATAGTAATGCCATGCCATGTGATAGGTTTTGAGTGCTCGCAATCGAAGAATGTTGGCTTGGGCTTGCAAGGCAAATTCATCATCTTCGTCCTGATCCGTGGGTCGGGGCAGTTGCAATAAACTCTTGGCATGTTGCAACAGGGCATCATAGATGTGGACTCGTTCGGCATGACCAGTAATGGTATGGAGGAGATTGGATGTATGATCCATGACTTGTTGGGTTTTGAGCCATTGCAAATATCCCTTCCACAATTGATTTTGTTGACGTTTGGCTTGTACCGTGGGTCCGGCTTGGGCTTGTTCCAGAGTCTGAAATTGCGCTTGAACAACCTCCAAGGCATCATCCAATACGGACAACCGATTGAGAAAGGCGGTTTCGTCTCCCTCGTTCCCGGATGCTAAAGATTGCCATTTCAACCACAAGACTCGTAATTCCTTCGAGTCGAGGACCAGATCTTGTCCACGGAACTGAATGGTGGTGTCGGTAGTGTCATGATCGTCCTTGGACTTGGACGAGTCCAAACGTGGTTCCTCGACAAGCAATGGTTGTCCAGCTTGTTGGAGTTCATATTGGCAATACCGAAAGAGGGGCTTGAGGACAGTATCCGCCCGAGTCATGAATAAATCTTGCCGTTCCAATCGTTTGGCAGGATCCAGTGTCACATTGTCTTGTTGTTGTTGTTCTTGACCTAGTTGATGGCAAAGTCTCATGGCTTGAGCAAACTCTTGGCTAGCCGTCTAGAAATGGCAACGAAAAGAGAGGAGATTGAGGGAAGGCACGAGGGAGTATGAAGGTGAGAATGCAAAGTAGAAACGGAATGGGGATAAAGTCGGTGGAAAGGCATGACCGCCATACTTACCGCATAATCCAGTTGTTCCAATGCATAATTGGCCTTCATCCAAGAGGCGTACGCTTGGCATTCTTGAATCGAGGTTGGATCACAAGCGAGTTGAGCTTTTTGTAAGAGCTGGTCGGCCCAACCACTGGCCCGTTTCAACTTTTTGAGAATGAGTTGTCGCTTTTGATATTCCTTGGAATATTGATTGGCTTGTGCCCAAGCACGTTCGCTTTGAACTAGCAAGTACAGTAAAACATTAATGTGTGGGACGTGGTTGGATTGAAAGGTATCGGCTTGTCGTGAACAATAGGCATGACGGGCCTTGTTGTTATTGTTGTTGTTGTTGCTGTTCCCTTCGGGTTTGATGGTAGCAAACTTGGCACTACACACTAGATACTTTTTGGCATCCTTCAAATGACTGAGTCGAGATAGACGACGAGTGCAATAACCATGATATTGAGCAAAGTCGTCGTGGCGGACACCATGCGCTGCCTGTTGAGCATCAATCACGGCGTGCAAGTCCAAATGAAAAATCTCTTGCTCAGGAGGTTCGTCGGTGGGAGTACCGGTATTGTCCAGTGACATGCTGCTAGTCCTTTTGATACAATTGTCTTACTCACAAATACACACAACCACTACCACTACCACTTCCACCAAAGGCACCCAGCAACAACCTCCACAGGTACCTGCGATCGTCCAACGACTTGTCCTTGGCAGGGAAATGTGTGGATGGCCATCGTCACCCTCCAGCCTACCGATAGTCCGTACGAGGTGAGAGGCGATTGGATCACGGATCAATCCCACCAAAAGGATTCTCCTTTAGCGACACGCTATACCGGGATTCCAATCAGTCGATGTACCTGGTACAGTACGGTAGGTAAGGCACACTCTGTGGCCAGATACAAGTTATCAGTTGTCACCGGTGGAGCTGCTGCCATGTGATGATGCATTGCCATGGACAAGTCGTTGCACGAACGGTATAAACTTGGCTGTAAAAGCACTCGTGCCTGCATTTCCAAGCATCTTCTGTGTGCATTAACGGGCCGTCGCTTGTACATATAGGTAGTGGAGTACCTACTAACCTAGCTAGTACGTCAGCAAACGCGCCAGCCAACACACGATGGATTTCCAGCCCAACACGCGGCAATTCGCAATCCTTGCCGTCACGATGATTCCACATTTGTTTTCTGTGTGTGAACTAATGCCTGCAACTATGATTGTTGTTCTGCCAAACAACAACAACAAGTGCCATTACAGTAATCAAAGGACCACACACACATGCCCCCAAAAGAAAAATGTCACACTATCACCGCCTTCATGATGGTTGAATGACGAATGATCCAGTGCGGTGCAACAAGTTCAATCACGATTTCAAGCGACAGATCCACGCAGTTCTCGTACCAATCATTGGGTGATTGAACAAAGTATGGTATGGAATATTTTGGCCAGAACAGGAGCCTTTTTTTAATTTCCTTTGGAATCAACAGTCGCTCGATCTTCGAATCGGACAGCGACAATTTTTGTGTCCAACCCTGGAATGGAGCATTCATCTATGTGGTGTGGTCAAGTTCATGTTCAACCACCGTTAAGAATTGCGACCAGCCTTTGTTTTGAATGCAGCGGCATTGGAACGACGCTTTACTGTCGGTGGAATTGTCCCTGCCATTTTATTGTCATTCCTCACGTTATTGCTGTCATGCCGTCCCTGATGGAAATTGGCGCTAGCAACCAGTTTTGAGAGAACGAGTTTTTGAGCGCGAAAGATTATCACACATTCTTCTTCTAGACTATGATGGAGTCGGGATTCTGGGTCATTTTTCTTAGTCAGTCATCATTAATTGTGCACAAAATGAGTTTTACAAAGATTACCAGCTCATTGCATTAAAACGGCCTGACTGTGTTGCACGGGACGAGAATTTCAAGCGAGTATGCATATTCATCGGATGCCTAGGCCGACTTGGCAGGCTTTTCTCCTTTCTACTCCCTGGCAGGTCCCTTAGGGCCCTTCACCGACTTGGGGGAGGAGTCTCCTTTCAACTCCCTGGAAGGTCCTTTAGGGCCCTTCACCGACTTGGGGATGAGTCACCTTTCAACTCCTGCCTTCACCGACTTGGGGAGGAGTTTCCTCTCTAACTCCCTCGACAGGTCCTTTAGGACCCTTCACCGACTTGGGGGATGAATCTCCTTTCAACGCCCTGGTAGGAACCACTTTGTCATCCATAGCAATGGGGAATGCATCGATATCAGAATCTTCCTCGTTGGAAGTGTCCTGGAGGAGTTTTGTTGTGGTGGATGCATCGTTTCCTTCCTTGGATTGTTGTTCCAAAAGAACACCATCATGATGATGAGAGGAGCTGCTGCTTGTTGGTTCTGTCAAATCCAACAAGGAGGAAGCTGCACGATTGCCTTCTGCTGCAACATGGCTGCACAGAAAGTTGGACCAAAGAAAGAGAGCGGTGACCAGTTTCATTTTGCTTCCGTCCTTTGGATTGCTTCAAAACGTGAATTATGACCGAAGCAGTTTGTCCAAAAATCTTTTTGCGAGACAGTTGGATCAAGAACATTGCCCTTTGACACCCATTATGACCGCTTTCGCGGCAACTTGATTCTTAATTAACAGTAGCTGTATGTGCGACACTGACGGAGTCGAGAGGTGCGTATGGCGGATACCATCTTCTTACCAAATATTGTTCCCTCATGACACTCCGATCACCGAGAGTTAGTACAAGTACCGGTTCTTGGCAAGATCTAACCGACCAGGTCGCCTAAATAATAGGATGGCATTCAATAAATAATCTGTGAATGTGTCGGTTCCAAGCTTGGCAAGATCGCCAATCCGGAGGTATTTTTACATAAAGAATGTTACAATTATCCAGCGAAATTGTTGTACCGGGTGGTAGGGGAGACTAGACCTTCTCTTTTTTTATTAAACGACACGGACTCCGTGAGAATTTAGTATCATCTCTTTTGAAGATATAAGCCACACTCTGGGTAACATGTATTCCTTCTAGTCGGTCAATGGACATGGTTGGGTCGAGTCAAATTCACTTTACAGTTAACTGTAAACAATCGACGAATTTGGATTATTGGGATACGCGCATCTTGGCGTGGTCCTGACAACTCAAGACTACAAGCAAGATGTTGTGCGTTGTAGCTTGGCTGGCTTTAGCCATTTCTGTGAACAAATCTGGATTGATTGTGAACAGCAACAATGGATATGGGCAGCCAGGATATCATTACCGGGCCGTAGAAATGAGATATGTTCAAGCTTATGCATAATACCACTATTTGATGGCGATCACAATTTTTTGTGCTAGTATAGTAACCTTGCAGCAACCAGCGAGCATCGTCCACCATTCAAGAACTACTCTTCCCTCCCGCCGCCGGTTCGCTCTTGTTGTTCTTCCTCGGATCGATCTTCTGTGCACCATGATTTTGTGGTACCGGTAGGGAACCTTTCGAAATGGCACGAGGTGATACTGACTCTCAGATACAACTCTACTTTTACCACCGGAAAACACTCTGGGGTGACAAGAGAGTGCGACCCGTGTGTGAGCAATGTGGTACCTACTGTATAATGTACGACATTTAGGTACAAGATAAGGTGCCCGCGCCAGCCCGCCCACGGATGGAATTTCCAGTCTCAACGCGCGGCAATTCGCAATTCTTGCCCCAACGACGACGCGACGATGATCCCATGTTTGTTTCTGTTGTCTCAACCTTTGAGAATATATAATGATTGTTGTTCTACCAAACAGCAACAACCATTGACAACTGTCATTACCGTAATAATAATCAAAGGAAAATGGCACACTATCACCGCCTTCACGATGGTCTTGATGAAGAAGCGGACGCTCTATGGGATCAACTGAATGATGAACAATCCCGCGAAGTGCAACAACATCAATCACGATTTCAAGCGACCGATCCACGCAGTTCACGTACCAATCATTGGGTAATTGTACAAAGTATGGTATGGAATACGTTGGCCAGGACCGGAGCCGCCGCCACTTCGGCGTGGCATGCGGCACGAGAAGCATGGAAGCATCCTCCCCGGCGACTCTACGGTAATGACGTGGATTGGGATGTCCACTTTGGGATTCAAGATTTACAATTACAAACGACGGAACCGGAACCACCAACCGACACTCCCAATCCAGGATATCCCTTTGTTGTCCTACGACAATACCCCTCTCGATTTGCCATTCAAAGAGAACAAGATCATTGGGGAATTGTATCGAATGTCGATGTCTTTCTTCAGAATTTGTACAGTTATTATTACCATCGGGGACTGGTGCCATTAATCTGCAAGTTCTTGGTGGAATTCCTATCATTACTTTTCACACTGTGGTTATCAAGGATATTGCTACAAAAAGTGGATTGGCAGCAGCTCGCCACTTGTAAGGATGAGCATTCTTGTCGGGCCAACTGGTCGGATTATTATCATACGACATCCCCACAGTCGTGGACTCATTGGTGGCTCGTCCAGGGATATACGGCCTTGTTCTTGGCATATGCGGCATATTCACTCTGGAACTTTTGGCATGCTCTGCAACAGGCTTGGAAATGTCAATACATTATGCATGAGAAATTGGGCATTTCTCGACGCAAACTGCAGGGGGGTGCAGTCTCATGGGATACAGTGGTAGAACAACTTTGTCGAGCACAAGATTCGGGAGAATATCGAACCTCTCTCAGTCACTTGGATCCATTAGTCATTGCTCAACGCATTATGCGCAAAGAAAACTTTTTAATTGCCTTTTGGAATCAACGGTTGCTCGATGTGCAAATTGGAGAGCGACAATTTTGGTGTCCAACCCTGGAATGGAGTATTCATCAATGTGTGGTCAATTTCATGTTTAACCACCGTTATGAATTGCGACCAGCCTTTGTCTTGGATGCCGCGGCATTGGAACGACGCTTTATTGTCTGTGGAATTGTCCATGCCATTTTATTGCCCTTCCTCATGTTGTTTTTGTCATTACATTTTCTATTTCGAAATGTCTATGATTTCAAAGCACAAAAGCTCTACATGGGAAATCGACAATGGTCCCTGGTTGCCCAATGGACCTTTCGGGAATTTAATGAGCTTCCCCATGCCTTTGAACGGAGATTGGACCCCTCGTATACCTCTGCCGAACAATATCTCAAACTCTTTGGTCAATCCGAGTTCTTGGCAGCCGTGGGGAAACTTCTGGTTTTTTTGGGTGGAGCGGTGGGAGGTGTCTTGCTGGTCCTGGGAGTACTCAGTGACGCCATTCTATTGCATGTGCAATTGTGGGGACGCAACCTTTTGTGGTATGCGGGTATGGCAGGCATTGTATATTCCTTTGGCAAGGCATTGTTACCAACCAAGGAAGCACAACCGAGTGTGACACGAAATCTCTTTACCGACATGGATGCGGCTCTCAAAACGGTTTCTACCCACACCCATTACTACCCCGAACATTGGAAGGGACGGGGTTGGGACAATAAAGTCCACTCACAATTCAGCCAGCACTTTGATTCCAAAGTCAAATTATTCGCATGGGAACTTGTGTCCTTGATATTGGCTCCCTACCTTTTGATTGCCAAACTATCGAAATGCGCACCCGATATTTGTACCTTTTGTACGACCATCAAGGCCAAAGTTCCTGGCGTTGGCGATGTCTGTGGTTACTCGACCTTTGATTTTGATACCTACCAGGATGATACTTGGGATGGCAAGACGTTGGGACAATCCGCAGTAGTAGTAGATCCCGAGTCGGCGTCCTCGGCTCCACAACGACCACCAGTATCGGTGCAACAAGAATCCTTGGCAGAATCCATCATGAGAACCGGAAATTTAGAAGAGGCGACTCGACAACATCCCAAACCCCGTGCCAAAGATGGCAAGATGGAAAAGTCCTTTTTTGGATTCAAATCGTCTCATCCCAGCTGGAAATGCAGTCCTTCGGGACAAAATTTGGTAGATCGGGTAGAGGAATATCGCAAGGCAGAAATCCTTGCCGTGGCAAGAGAGCGGGACTTGTATATTCAAGCGGCAGCAGGACAATTAGATTTATTGGTACAAATGGAGGAGAAGCAAAAGAAAGGCCATGTTCAAGTGGAACTACTGGAAACTAGAAAACAACGATTACGTCATATCCAAGAGCATAATATCGAGTCCGAGGGTTCCACCGATGATGCCGATGCTGGTACCCATCCGTCTCCTCGATTAGGACCAACAACAACAACAACAACAACAACCTTGCACACACCGAATACTTCCAGTCGGCATGGCTCAATGACATCCAGTCAGCCGCCGCCGCCGCCGATGACGACGACAACTCCTGCAGCAGATACCTCGGGTTTTTCTACAATCCCAATCTCCAACCAACACCACCACATCGATCCCAATGATGGACGGGAAATGGCTCCACAACCGTTACCGGTAGTAGGAAATTCCAATCATGGAGGAGAGTTGTTTGATCCATCGGGGAGTGTCCTTTCCCACAGTCACGGGTCCAAGGCAGACACGGTCAGGTCTGGTAGCCTCTCTATGGAATTGCGACGTCTCTTGACGACATTGGAACCTAGCGATGGTGCGCTAAGCCCAACATCAACGACAGAGGGTATCGTGGATCGTTCCCGCCAATATTATTGGTTAGATCGGTTTCATGAACATTTACAACAACAACAAGCACTGTCAACCTCTGAAAAAGGCGATACTAGTGGTACTTTGTCATCACCACCAAAGACACCACAACGGTCCAGTCAATCATCGTCCTACAATATGACCTCTACGACTACGAGCTATTCGGAACAGAAACCTGATGATCGAGCTGCTAGCAACATGGTATAATTCCTGACTAAAGTTAAAGAATGATAGTTGCTATCTGTAACGAATAAGGCACAGTTTCCAGGCAACGATAGAGGCGAGATATAACGCAATGTTGAGAGTTCCTGGCATACTTTTACAGCATTCTCATGATGATAGAGCTGTATAAACTCGGCGCAACCTCCTATCTGTCCATCGAAACGAGTCCTTTATCCACGTAGTAATTGTGCTTGATTGTATTGTGGTACGAGGGAAGAATCAAGCCCATAGTATGAAGAATGATCCTTCCCAGCCATCACAATCTGTCCATCCGTCCAAGTTCCTCGGATGTATCCTCCCCCGATTCGGAATCCTTTCTTTCTGGCCGTGCTAAAACACTGTCGCTGGTATGTCGCCGAAGGCGATGACCACGATTTCGTCGCATCCGTGTCCGTGTGATACTCGGTAGTTCGCAGTGATCACTGTCATCGAGCTGGGATCGACTGGGTAGCACTGGTTTCGTGTCGGATGAGAACACAGATGTTGGTCGCGGGTAAGTAGCAACAGGTGATGTACCCAGAAACGGTGGTGGAGGAAGTCGTGAGGAAGCTGATGATGTTGTCGAAGATGATGATGACGATGATGATGATGAAGAAGAAGAAGATATCGTCGTCAATGGTTTTGTTGGGTCAGTATCCCCAGAAGAAGAAGCTGCCGATGCCTCCGAATTCCACCGACAAGGCCGATATTTGGAAGGAACAACAAGGCTTCTGGACAACATGGGTCGGTTTGCTCGCTTCGGAGTCGACTGACAGGAAAGTGGCAAAGTTCGAGCATTGTCCGGTACCAAGACTAGTTTCTCTAGGTCTCCCGAAGACTCATCCAATAATCGGTTCAAATGTTGTTGCCACAGAGTGGAAGTATTCAAATCAAGTACGGAAGTCGGCGATTCCTCATCAAAGATTCCAGTTTGGCGGAGTTTGGAGAGATGATTTCGCTTTTGTGGATGCGTCTTTTGGCCGCTGATCGGGGTAGATGAAAAATCGACGTGCGCCAGAGAGAACTCTGTAGAATCGTACATTTGATTGCTACTGCTATTGTACAGTTGAGAATCTGCTAAGATGCTGTCTTGAGAATACCGACGCGGCCCTCCCTTTTCGTCATGGGCTGCGGTTTCTTGGTACCTCGCCAAGTTGGTTTTGCGATTACCGGTAGTAGAAGTGTTTTTTGACGTTTTGTGAAACATGGATTCGGGTGGAACGATGGATGGCAATGACCTCACAACGACACTTGTGAAGCATGTGTCTTTTTTCTTCGCAACAGTTGAGGAGCGCGTCTACTACCGGAATACCCTGTCGAATTTGTCGGGGTTATCTTGTACTTTGCCGTGATAGAAATGGTTTGACAGTTGACAAGTGTGCCACGACAACAAAATTTTGGCAGGTCGAATGGCAAATAGTTGCTCTACCAAAGCCCCCGCTCGCCTGGTTGCACTGGCCTATCAATGCGTTCACCGAAATTCTTCCATAGTGAAAGAATCAACGGTCAAACCAGTTGTAGACAGTTATATAGAAAATTGGCAGTTTGCCATACCGGTGGGCGAAGCTCCGACGCTTTCTCCCCATGCCCAATAAATCCTAAAGCATCCAGTGGGAAAGCTGACGTGGATGTGGTTGAACTTGAGACCCACTACCAAGTTCGCCCAGGAAATATGGAGCGACAAAAAAAAAACGATCCTTATGAAAAAATTTCCGGAGAAGTATTTGACGTCAGTTCGCATTTTATTCCCGAATGCTACCTTGGGGAGCCACGTACCAACATTGAGATCTCCCGAAAATCCAGCTAGCGGTAAAAGTCAAATCATCCTTTCAATTCACTTTGTGTTTAGTAGAGGTGATAGGTGATGGATCTGTGACTTGACAGACGACTTGGTTCACACGTCCAAAGTGTCCAAACTCGTTTCAGTTATTAAACAGGGAACCTGGGTCACATCAGAGGCACATTCAAGTTGCGTCGAGCAAGCAAGATTGAATCAAATTCTCGTTCTACTAATGATAAGTGTGAAAACTGCACTACAACGCACATTTGGCTGGATTTCAAAAAAAAAGTTGCCATAGTCGTCGGCGACATGTTCACAGTCAAAGAGTCAATTGCGCCGTTTGATATATATATATATCCCTATATCTATGGAGCCTGGAAAGGTATAATGTTTAGAATATCCATTGTAGTAAAAAGTGTGGCTATGTGGGTTCCATTTGTCGCGGTTCATTCTCGTAGCTGCTGAAAGTAGTGTATTAACGACCCCATCCGTGTGGAAACAATCAACAAAAGCAGTTGTACCTTTTTACTCTTGAGATATCGGTTCGTACTGGGAGCTCACCGTGAACCAACCTACGGGAGGGGGTGTTGTCCTCCCGATAGGAGGTTTGGTTGTTGGGGTGGGGGGGGTGCACGAGTCATGGCGGTGCGTGAAATGCCAAGACCATGCGCGGAGGATATTGTGCAAGCACAAGGGAACCTCCCCGGATCAAAAAGTAGTTTAACAAAATTGGGTCAATGACCCAAAATACTTTGTTAAAAGTATTAGAACAGTTACTACACAAGATCAAAGCCAATAGGCGAAGAGAGATAGGCAGTCTTTTAGAAAAAAAGCAGGGCAACGGACCGGGAGATCTCAATTGTGCTGACAAGGCATTTCAAAACATAAGAAAATTATCCTTTCTCTGGGTCCAATAGGAACCCAGAAATTCTGTGCATTCCGCGCGCCCGGCGGCTCGATGAAAGTGCATAACTTGGTGATGGATGGGAACCGTTCGTCCCAGTCCCGTGCCACATCGTGCGTCGATTTCGAGTTCAACAGAAACGAGGATTTGGTCGACAAACCATTCCATAAATTCGGACCGTTTCATTGTCACTCTTTTCCGTTCGATAATGCATTCGATCCTTTCCAATTTGACCACCCGACACCTCTGTCGACATGGTGCACGTCGATACAAGTCTTCGTTCAGTGCTGGAAAATCGACCGAGGCCGCTGCACCATCAGAGAGCAATTCCGCGTCGGCATCAGTTCCAGTAGGAGCGTCGTTGGCTGCCGCCTTGGCCGGTGTATCCGTGGTTTCCCTCGGTGCAGCACTGGTGGAATACGCTACCGCTGAGACATGCATGCCTTATTCTGCTAACGGGCAACGTTTTGACCAAAATTCGTTCCAAGGGCGATTTTCTCGCATGTTATTGGCGTGTGATCCTCGATTGTTGTTGTATTCCGAAGATCAGGTGCGACAAGCAAAGGCTCTCATGGATACTGCTGATCAACACGCTGGTGACAGGACCATGGATCGAACTTTGTGGGAAGCGCGGAGAATCGCAGATGCCGCCTTACATCCCGACACTGGGGAAATTATCCCTCGTCCATTCCGAATGAGTGGTTATGTCCCGTACAATGGTCCTATCTGTGTTGCCATGGTGGCGTCGACCACCACGCCTTCCTTGCTATTTTGGAGTTGGGTCAATCAATCCCAAAATGCTCTGGTCAATTACTACGTAAGTTCCAGCGCCCAGTTATTGCCAACCAATAGAGAGTACTATTTTTTTGCTCATGCAACTCACCATGAATTTATTTGTCTTGCCGTAGAATCGTAATGCTTCGAGCCCAATGAGCAATGAAACTCTCTTGAAATCGTACTCGGCAGCAGTGGGTGCAGCGTTGACAGTTGCCTTTGGACTTGCTACATTCATCCAAAAGCGATACTCCCCTGACCAAGCGCGAAAGCTCATGAAATTTGTTGCCTTTCCTTCTGCTGTCGTGGCGAGTTCGTTGAATTGTTACATCGTGCGCAGCCCGGAAATTGACACCGGAATTTCATTGATGGATGAAGATGGCAAGGCCGTCATGGTCACTGGAGCCGATGGTGCCGTCGAACCTGCTATCTCTCAGATAGCTGCAAAGAACGGTGTCAATTCCACTACGTTGAGTCGTGCACTTTTGCAGGCCCCTGTGTATTTCCTTCCACCACTCCTCATGGGTTTTGGACCTTTGGCAAAGACGTCTCCTGCGGCTCGGGTTCCGTTGACCACTTTTTTGATTTTGACGGCCTTTGGTTTGGGATTGCCAGCGACTGTCGCCATTTTCCCACAAATTACATCCATTGCAGCGGACCAAGTGGAACCAGCGTATCACAATTTGTTGAATCCAAAAACGAAAACTCCTCATACCGTGTATTATTACAACAAGGGGCTGTAAAATTCATGGTTCGTAATAGGACTCGAGAAAAAAAGGCAAAAGAAAATTTAAAATAAAAGCATTACCTTCGATCACTCAAATCTACAATTTTATCGGACATGTTGTCGTTCAATTTTTGCCTCGACGAAACAAAATTACAATCGGACTGCGTGCCAAGGTCTCATCTCATTTCGTAGTCCAGTTTTGTATTCCACTTTCCCCCTTCCTGATGTTCTTGCCAGTACGCATCATACATTCTGCGCGTGATTGGTCCCATAGTGCCATCACCCACAACCTCATGGTCTATTTTTGTCACTGGCATGACTCCTCCTGCCGTACTGGTAATGAATACTTCATCGGCTTGTTTTAGAAATTCCTCCTTGAATTGTATTTGATGAGCTGATATATCGAGTTGTTGGGCCAAATCCATCATGGTTTGCCGGGTAATTCCCTCCAAAGCTCCCCGGGCGGGGGTATAGAGTTCACCATTCTGGACGCCAAAGATATTGAATCCAGGACCTTCGGTCAAATTTCCCTCGGCATCACACAATACTACGGATTGTCCACCACGATCATAGGCTTCGTACAACCCTCGAATGAAATCTCCCCAATGAAAATTCTTGACTGTCGGATCAACGGCATTGGTAGGAATGCGTATTGTATCCTTGGCAATGATTAAATGTACTCCTTGTTCCATGTCCTCACATATAAAGACATATGGAACACAAAAGGCATAAAATTGATTGATGTATAATCGAGGATCTCGAGTAGCAACTTTGGAGGCAATGCCACGAGTACAAATCATGGACACATAGGCGTTCCGAAGTTGAGATGCTTGTACCAATTGCATCAAGACGGATTGAATTTCTTCCATAGTCAGGGGTGGTTGTAAATGCAAGGCTTGCATACTCGTTTCAAATCGATTCAAATGATCTGGCAATCGAAAAAAGGATCCATTCCAGACACTGACCACATCATAGGTACAATCCGAATGAAGAAACCCAACATCGGTAATGGGAATACTCGCATCGGCAATTGGAACAATTTTCCCCTTGATATAGGCACATCCTGCACCAAAGGGATTATCAGTAGTAGCAGAAGAAGCAGCAGCAGCAGGAGTAGTATTGTCGTCACTCGTCTTTTTTTCCTCCATTCTTATTTGATAGTAGATTAGTCGTACCAATAAGTGACTCCCAGGGTGTACTTTGTTGTCCCGTGTACAAGTATGGTTGGAAAGAACAAACGTAGTAGGACCACAATTAGCGGAAATTTGCAATCCCGAAACTACAACGTCGTCAGATTCTTGTAACAAAAGCGAAACCGCACTTGACAAACGGTTTGGACAGGTGAGATATAGAGTATATCCTGGGGAGAGACAGGTATCGGCGGCAACAGAGTGAAACAAGCTAACTTTTAGTTCCTGCTCACACAGCAATAAGAAAAGTGTCAAGGCACTACGGTAGGAGGAATCTTTGCCTGTGACATTGCTTGGTGAGAATTCCGTTGCAACAACGGGAAGTTTCTGTTCGTTTCCAATGCTTGCTACGACGTCATCATGCGCGAATACCTGATTTCGTGACGTCGCTGTGATGTGGCGCCCTGAATTTCACCTGTCGCATGTCGCATGTGACGGCGTATGCATATCTTTCACTCACGACAAGCACCCTTCCGTACCCGTCGATGGAAACATATCCAACATCCAACGCAAGAAGGAACGATGAAAACAATAGTCCTACACCCAAAGCGTGCCATTTATGTTCTCTCTGCTTACTCCTCTCTCTTGTGCCGACACTCATTTCATGCCTTTTCCATACATTCTACTACAAGTCGATCATCATGTATGTATCGACCGAATGTGCACCGATCCATAGAGTCCACACGGCGAACATCCTTGTACATGGCCAATTGGTGGCAATCCTTTTTCGGTGGTGGAGCATATAATTTGGCCATTGATTATGACTCTCTGGTATTTCCAGCACCCGAACTTGCTTCATGTGCCAAGAATGGCCAAATTCCACTCTACTCTCCAGCAATGCCACACTTGGAATTGGCCACCTTTGCCGGTGGATGTTTTTGGGGTCTCGAATTGGCGTTTCAGCGGGTAGTGGGAGTCGAATATACCGTGGTGGGATATACCCAAGGAAGGGAAAAATGCCCCAACTATGACCAAGTCGGGGCGGGGAATACCGGTCACGCCGAGGCGGTTTGTGTCTATTTTGATCCTCGCCAAGTTTCATATCCACAATTACTCGATATTATTTTGAACCGGATTGATCCAACCACGGTCAATGGTCAAGGGAGAGATTATGGAAGACACTATCGTACTGGTATTTACTACCATTCGGAATCTCAAAAAGAATTTGCCCAGCAAGCTCTTTTAAAAGTCCAATCACGATATCCTACCAAAACTATTGCGACCGAATGTCGTGCTGCGACCGCGTTTTGGCCAGCCGAGGAATATCATCAACACTATCTTGTCAAAGGGGGTCGTTTTGGAGTACCACAATCCGCAGAAAAGAATTGTCAAGAGGAAATCCGATGTTATGGGTGAGCGACAACAACAAGTTGTTGGGACAATCCAGCCGGATACAGTGTGCGCCATTGGAATGAAGAGTACCAATCTAGAAGAACCAGGCAAACAAGTCTCAGTCAACATCAACAAGACATTTTTTTTTGCTAGTTCATCAATGATGCTTGTTTGTGGATGTGCTTGACTTTTTCGTTCCAGTTGTAATCGTCACACTACCCAAAACGAGGAGCTTTTGTAGAAGAACGTAATCCACCTTGTCAATCATGATTGATGATATACGTTTTATGCACACGGTCCTAGAATTGGACTTCACAGTAAGTCGTGATAGATACGCTTTCGCAAAATAATTCAAAATTCCCTCGCCCCCTAAAATCTCTCCCTCTTTTGCTTCACTTACTTTCAGCTTTCCCAGTCTAGCCACTTATTGCGGTATATGGATGATTGTTTGGCTCCATCGGAAGAATACTAAGAGCTTGAGGTATGTTGTACAAGGTACTACTACTGGTTGCAAGGACGAGCTAGCAGAAAACATTCCGGGCATAAATTTGTGCGATTTTTCTCTGCTGGCTTAAACAATGACCACTAACTGTACTAGGTGCAAAATGGCTATCATCCAAGGAATGCTTCAGGCATGATGGAGGAATGGTGGTGGGCAATCTTCCACTCGCCATCTTCATAGGTGTAGACGTAAGTGTAGCGGGCTTTGACCTTTTCACCCTGGGGTGAGAAAAATAAATGAAAATGTCAGGACTGGGGTAGCGGAAGAATCCCAGAGACAGTAGTAGTCGCAGGAACTTACCGAGGCGCCCATGCTGAACTCGTAAATTCCGGCATCCATGCACCAGTCTTCACCTTTAATGACGTTGGATTCCAGAATGACACCCTGGGGCTTTTTCTTCAAGAAATCATCAAAGTACGACTTGATGCTCTCAAAGTCCGTGCGGGGGGTGTCAGACACGGTAGGAAGGAGGACAGAAGTCTTGGCATATCTCTTGGCAACAGTTTCGGGATCCAAGGTTGCAAGGGCGTCATTCCACTTGGAAAACAAGCCGGTGACCTCCTTGTCAGAAATCACCGCCGGAGCGGTACGTTCAGCACGATGGGTGCCAAAGAACGAACGAGCTTGCAAGTTTTCGAACTTGAAGGTTTCCACGACAGGGAGGACGATGACCTTGTTCTGGCGCGCAGCTGTGACAGTGAACTGGTATAAGAACACCATGGACGAGAATAGATTCGAGGAGCAGTGGTTGATGCAGCAGAAGAATGTCGACGTAGGGATGATGGGAAAGAAGAAGAACGTTGAAGCAACGCCTTGAGACAACGGCGAATGAAATCCCGTCAATTGTTCTGGACACTTACAGCAGCCGAGCGTTGGCAAACAGGGCGAGCGATCATAGCAAGGGCCTTTGTGTTGAACATGGTTACAAAGTTTTCACTTTTTGCGATTTTGCAAATTATGAGAAGGTCTGCTCGTACTCTGATCGGTCCCAGCTGGATATTCCAAATCAAGAAAGCTTCAAAAGAAACATTCTCGGCTAACGAAAGTGGAAAGGTCACTGCCGTTGGTGCAATTGGTGATGGGTTTCCGGTTCTTTCAGAAAGGTCACTGCCGTTGGTGCAATTGGTGATGGGTTTCCGGTTCTTTCAGAAAGGTCACTGCCGTTGGTGCAAATGGTGATGGGTTTCCGGTTCTTTCAGAAAGGTCCCTGACGTACAAATTGGCACGTCAGCCACTACAGGAGGTGCGGCCCAGGCTAGTGTACCCTCGCATAGGCTCCACTCTCACAGTCGGTTGACAATCCGTGGGCAGATAGCTTGCCGGTACAAGTGCGCCTTTTCGAAAGGAGTTTGTCTCATTTTTTGGCTCCAACGCGAGAGGCCTTTATAGCCTGTTCTGATAAGTAACTTACAGTTAGGCCAGTCTTTCTTGGCTCCAACTTGAAAGGCCTTTAGAGCCTCATGATAAGTAATTTAGGCCATGCAAGGCCAAATTTAAAGCCTTCAAATTCCTCGTTGAGGCCGATCCGGTTGCTGCTGGCAACCTTTCATGTTCCAAAATTTAGCGAAAGGATAGTAGCATCGTTCCAACGCACAACAAGAAAGGTTGAAACGTTGATTGACAAATGGTTGCGCCAGTGCGAATACCAGTCTCATCTTCTTCCACAGCCGATGTCGATCTCTTTGGGTACGTTTGTTCCGAGAGCGACCAATGTTTCTTAGAGTCAGTCACTGGGTGCGACCGCATCCCTGTCACTATTGTCACTGGATCTTCGGCGATTGAGAAAGAGGCCCTGATCGAACGAATCTTGATCCACTACTCTCGTTCTCATTTCTTCAGTGTTGTGGAGCAAGGCCTGCCGAGGGGTAACTTGAAGAAGGATCTTGAGTTCCTATACGATAAAATTTCAAAGTCATCCATCTCGTCAAGACGTGCGGGGACCTGGAGTGACCCGCCTATGCTGAACATCCCTTTATTGCCAAATTGTGGCACCCCGAGGAAAAAGCACGCTGTGCTACTATCCTTGCACCCACTGGCGGATCCTCTTCCGGTGATACAAACTTTTTACCTTGAAGACACGTTCCAACTCAAATTTAGCCTGAACGCAGTCGTTGCGGTGGTGGATTGCCACCGCATAGCCCAAGCATTGAGCAGCAGCAACAACAGCATCTTCCCGCATCCGCTCCAACACCTCCAAGCATCCATCGCGGATCGAATTTTTCTTTACAACGAGCTACCACACTATGCCGAGCAAAAAAATGTGGAACGACGAATGGAAGAAGAACTCCATCCGATTCCTCGAGTGGTTCGATTGTCTCCCGCCGATCGCGATGATGATGGCGTGAGGGGGCTGATGGAACTGGATCTCTGCAACATGGATAAGCTGGACATTGATCTGGGTATACGGTGGAAACAGTTGGACCCAGCACTTGAACTCCAGGTGCCATGTCATCATGACCCATCCGACCTGGGGCGACCCCAAAGGATTTCCATTCAATTTCCCGGCGATCATTGTATGCATCTATTAAGTCAGTGGATGAAAAGAATCTTTGACTGTGATGAAATTCTTCGGTATCAAGGAGTATTTTCCATCCAAGGCAAACATGAAAAATACGTCATCCATGGAGTCCATGGAGGGCTTTGGTCAGGAGGCTTTTCTACGTCCCGTCGATGGAACCATCAGCAACGAGTCAATCAGTTTGTAGCGGTTATCAAGTCCCAGGCAGCACCTCCTGGTGCTGATGAGTGTTGGAAGGAACGCCTCTTGAAGTCATTAA
This sequence comes from Nitzschia palea, assembly GCA_019593585.1. Taxonomy (NCBI): domain Eukaryota; phylum Bacillariophyta; class Bacillariophyceae; order Bacillariales; family Bacillariaceae; genus Nitzschia; species Nitzschia palea. Next base: position 3,704 of record SWEM01000027.1, on the reverse strand, counting down.
AGGCCTGTCTGGCTGGGAAACTGCGGTTTGTTCTGGGAGAAGTGGTTCAAATAAAAATGTCGAATAATAATAAATGGCAGCGGGGACGCATTGTGGGTTTGTGGGAAGATGGAAACCCCTATCGTGTTCGATTGAAGCACGACGAAAGGGAGGTCTTTGTTTCCAGCGATGTCGATGGTTTGATTCAAAAACAGCGGCCCAAGCGTGGGAATGCCAAAAAGCCCCAATCATTAAATAGGAACTAGAAACAATGAAAACATGACATCCTCATCAGTCACTCACATCACATCACAAAGTCGCCGATAGGAGCGAGCTTTGAATATACAAATCGAAAAAAATTTCAAATTGTTTCAACGGAAATGGTTCTCCAAAAGTTTTCTTGTAACCACTCACCACAGAAACACCAACTCCTGGTAGACCTGGGTGTGCCTGTTTGATGGAGCTGGTTGTGATAGTTTTGTATTAGACTACTGTAGCAGACGACGACACCAACAAGTGGCCGAAGCAAAAAAGTAGAATGAACTGCATCGAACCTAGCCAGGTACTCTAGTACCGCTACCTGGTATACATGTCACAACTTGTTACGACTGCTTGGACACCTCCCGTCAAAATTCAAATGCGCCTCTGTCACCATTGCCCCTTTCCATGGAAATACACACACGGGACACACTTGTCAATGCCAACAACACGGAAACACGATCACCAAACAGTCACAACCAGTGCCATCAACACCCACAATAACAGTATCGTCGCTATCATGAGTTCAGTGGCAGAAGGAAATAACTGGCCAAAGCCAGTTTACAGCGAACTGGACAAGGCCGTGGACGTCTTTGACAATCCTTACTTTTACTATGATGACTTTTACCGCGACCATAGCAGCCAACTCAGGCAAGAGGTGCTGGGAGACAAAACCGTGAAGCAAGTGTACTTGGAATTCACTGAAGGACGCGCAGACAAGGTTGAGAGTGGACTCCAGTCGTTAGCCATTGCGATCAAGGCCGAATTGGACCCTATTATAGAGTACTTCCAGGGCGTGAACGACGCTATCAGTGTGGAACAAACTCTGCACGACAGTATTAGAATTGCCCTCACAGGTTCCAAGGATCTAGAAATTTTCGATACAACGGTCATTCAAAGTCTTCCCACTGCTGATGAACTTTTCAATGACACTCTGAACAAGCAAAACAGTCAAAATGCCTTCAAACGGGCCCTCGACCTTGCATTGGTGCTTGGTTCGAGCGGAAGCGGAAAGACTTTTTTCGCTCTTCAAGAATTATCTGACAAGTTCCTACGAAACGACACGGAGCAACTTGATGGTAAGCACGTTACCTTTCACATTTATCCAACATCAACCGGTGTGCAATTCTTCACGGAAAATAGTAATGACATTACGAAGGAAGCAAATCCACAGGCTGCCAAGGCTCTGTGTACTTGGATCAAGCAAAGAATCTGGGAACGTCTGAAGAAAGCATTCGATGAAGAATACAAGTTCAAGATGCACATGTGCATAATATTCGACGAAGCCGGCGATCTAAATGTGAGATCCTGGTTTGAAAGCAAACGCAAACTGGAACAACTCTGTCACGAAGCGGCCAAAATTACAGAAAGTGTCACAGTTGTAGTTGCAGGCACTGGACTTACTGGAAAGGAGTTGAACTCAAAGGATGATGCGTATGTATTCCGGATGCAGCCATGGAAATCAAGGGACTTGGTCAAGCTCTTGCATAGTAAAGGTGAACGTTTGGCGGTGGTTCCAGGAATGGACACCTTTGACGACGTGGCAAATGCCATATTCGCTCATCCCAAGCTTGGAGCCCTGGCGACAAACGCGCGTTTGGCATACTATTTGTCTCAAGACCTGGCCAATTTGAGCAAACACTATGGGAGAATTGTTTGGAAGCGACAACTGGATATATGGGCCCCGGCCTTGGTGCCATCAATTGTTGAATCGTATATACTTTCCAATGTTCTTGGAAGTTTGATCCGGAGCCAACGGCGCCTGGTGACAGCCAGTGTTTTCCAGGCCCTCGAGGAAAGCAAGAAAGGCAGCAGGATGGTGCTAGGCACATTTGTTGCATTACAACCCAAGGAGATGGCTGCTGCACATGCACTGGTAGAATACAACGAAAACTTTGCCATCACTATAACTCCTGCAATTGCACTGGTTCTGTTTGCCATGGCAGGCATACCAACAACCTTGATGCCTGGATGGAAGGCAGAGGAGGAGCTCGCGGCGCTACGTGCTATCCGCCAACAGATGCTGGCCAGCATGGCAAGATATGTTCTAGACATTGCAACTAGTTGCGACCAATATACTCTGACGGAAACAACAAAGGAGCTAGTAGATGCGGATCATCGCCAGGCACGCATGAGACTCATCGAATTGCTGGAGAAGATTGAGCTCCTAGCACTTCACAAGCAAATAAAGGCCCATCCAGACACTGATGGAAAGATGTATATACCAGTGGTTGGAGCTAGCACAGTCCTGGTCAATGGCGACAAGGCACCATTTGCCGACGTCATTGCCCCCTACACGCTCATCCAAGCCAGGCAAGTAACAAGTGCGACCATCAACAAGCCTATCGACATGATAGAGGAGTTGGGCAAGTGCAGACTGCTTAAAGGTCAAAACAAGGATGCTCGCTTGCTGCAAGGATTGATCGCAATATGGCGCGGTGATTTAGAACCTTATACGAGCAATGCAAACGGTGCACCAACGACGACTGATCTCAACCCCCAAAGTTCTGCAGCCTTTCCAGAGAATTTGCTGTTTCTTGCACCATCCATGGACCAGTGTCAGTACGGCATAATCCAAAAAGGTGAACACACAATGACTATTGGTGCGACAAAAGTTGATTTGCCATCCTTGGATGATGGAACAATCCCTTCTATTACGTTCCTCTTGTCAACGAATTTGGACAGGGTCACATTGAAACTGTCCGAAAAATGGATTACAGTACATCAAGACACTCTTGGCGCGGACCTGGCTATTGATCCAAGCAAGCTCTCGAGCACGGACGCATCGACATGGACAAGTTTTCTGAGCAACAAGGTTCGGGAGTATATCATGATCAAGTTTTTGTTCACAAAGTCAGTTGGATTGGTAACGAAAGAAAGAAAGATAGAAGCTGGATTACGGGGGCAAGCAATGGTGCAATGGCTCATCCAATGAGGCAACACTACCGTTGCTTGACTGAGTAATACAGAGGATATCAAAAGTGATTTTTCCATGCTGTTGGATAAGGGTAATTGTATCCAAGGCTCCATGGGGGGGGAGAGATATAGAGTTCACGATTCTTACGAGCCCTGAACCTTGGACAGGTTCGAGCGGAAGGGGCAAGAGCTTTTTCGTTTTTGAAGAAGTGGCAGACACGTTTCCACGGAACGACGAGTAAGGAGATGCTGGAAAGTATGTTACCCTGCCACTTGCCGCCCATGATATGTGTACTTGGATCAAGGACAGGGTCTGGAATTGTCGAGATAGAGTGGTCAATAAGATTACAAGGTCAAGATGCATGTTTGCATTATATTTGACGAAGCCGGCGATCCTGAATGTGAGATCGTGGTTTGAAAGCAAACTCATGCTGGAACAACAACTCTGTGAAGGTCTCGATGCAATCCATGAAAGCAACAAGCAAGGCAACAGGAAGGATGGTGCCCACATTTGTTGCATTACACGACTAGGAGGTGGCCGTTGCACATGC